>CAKNYM010053081.1:516503-559224 GCA_932195095.1 Andricus curvator
TATCCTATCCTATCCTATCCTATCCTATCCTATCCTATCCTATCCTAAAACATTTATTTGTATATGTCGAAAAGAACAATCTTTCTATGAGAAATGTTATATTTTTAAATAATTTTAAATGATTTTTCAATGATTTCTGCCAATTAGAGAATTTATTTTTAAAGATTGGATATACTTAGGTCGTTGGAAATCCATTCACAGTGATATAAAAAAAGTCATAGAAAAAAAAAATTAGTTAAATACATAATTTTGACATGTTGAACACTTTCAATGTAAATTTAAAACTACACTCTTCAGTAGATCTGCTCTTCAGTAGATGCTAAAATTAATCGAATCATTTGAGTTAATCGGTTAATATCTTCTGTTCTTTTTTTTTAATTTAAAAAAAATGTTTCCCTCATTTAACATTTTTTGAAAATGTACAAAAACATGATTTTGGATTTATTCGAACCTGAAATTTCTTCAGCTTGAACCAAAGAAGCAGGTTATTATTTTTTATTCATGGGAAACATTATTTTTCGTCGTGTTTATAACGTTTCACAATCGCAAAAAAATATGAAATCCCAAAAATCCTAAATCACGACGAAAGTTTTTTTTCCGAAAATGCAGATGATAAAATGGTTCTTTGGTTCAAGCTGAATAAATTTCAGGTTCGACATGTTCAGCTCTTTTTAACATATGTGCATATGACTCAATCCAAAAAACATGTTTTTGCACATTAAAAAAAATTGCTACTGAGCAAAAAATTTATGTTAAGATTTCGTAATTGTTTATTATTGTTCACTAGTAAAAGCTGTAAATATAAAATTTAGAATCGTTAAATTTTACTGATTACATTTTTTTTCACTTTTGTCGAATGCCAACCCAAAAGTTTTTTTTCCCTCAGCTCAAACGATTTGATTTATTTTAGCATTTTCACTCCGCCCTACTCTCCAGTGCTCTTAAACTCAAATTAATAATTGCACGAGTTAGAACATTTAACATTGCAGTTGATGAATTTAAAATATTGCATTTTTTAATTGGGTATTTAACTTTGTATATTTCAACTGAAAAGTGTTCACCTTCTAATACTTATTTAAAAGGTACTATATACATAATTTGTGACTGTTCCAATTTTATATTGGATAACAACTTCTGTCTCCAGTTTTCACATTTTCAACATGCTTTAAAATGTTTCAGCTTCAAATTTTCTTTTTAAGAGTATTTATTTTTAATGGTTCAGCACTTGAAACGTGTACCTTATTTATTCATAAATCATTTATGTAAGTGCTATAATTGCTTAATTTATTATTCTTATATTTATTTAAAGAGAAAAGGGGAAGTTTTTTGAGAATAGGGGGGAAAAGGAGAATTTGAAGAAAAAAGGGGAAACTAAGAAAAAAAGGGGAAGACTGTGCACCCTGCTATCCTGTCCTATCATATCTTATCATATCCTATTTTATCATATACTTGCAGTCTTTAATTTGAAATTGTTGAACTATGAAAGCTGCTGTTTTAATAGCTAAATAATACAGAATGTTCACTTAAAAATTTTGCTATTTTTCAAATTAAAAATGGTTTTTTTTTCAAACGACGGATTTTTTTACATATTCTGAATTAAAAAATGCAAAAGTCTGTAAGAAAGCCTCTATAGAAATGTCTTGATGATATTCAAACTTTTAAACAAATGTTTCATTTCTTGACTGAATATTGACATTTTGAAAAAATTTTCTAATTTGAAGTATCTATTCATAATTTTTGAAAAAGGAAGATTTTAATTCATCTTATTTCCGCACCTATGGCTGATGACCTCTCCTCATCTTTTCCTCTCTCTCATTACTGGTTTCTCTCTTTACCGACAATTAGATCTCTGTTTGCCCGTCTTTCCGCCGCAACTTCTCTTAAACATGTAAAACCGCGCCAGCACATTTCACTTTTTTTTTGGTTTACACGCCGAGCGATGACGCGATTAACGCAGTCAGATGATGTTGAGAAGTGACATAATTCCGCGGTCATATACTCGCGGACTGCATTGGATTCCATTGACTTACTCGCCTCTATAATTAGGATCGTCTGCAATCGTGGTCAGTAAACCGTTATTGGCCAATTATATATCTTACACGAAACTTGCATAATTTTCACTATTTAAACCAATTCTAAGTAATCGACTAAAATTATTACAAGTAAAATAAGGAGCGTATGGAAATGGGTTCAAATCAAAGGATTATTTTTTTTTTTTTTTTGTAAGGGGCTTTCCATAAACTACGTTACCAATTTGAGGGAGAGAGGGGGTCTCGCTAAAAACTACGATTGGTAACAGGGGGTGGGTGGGGAGAGGGTCAGTGGAAGTAACGTTATGAACTTAGATAACATTTAGTACGTTTCCTGATGATAAATTTTAAAGAATTCTTTTTTTCTTTGATTTTAAGAAACATTTTAAAATTAAATTTATTCAGAAAAAAAGATCTTCTCCTTTCACTTCGCTGGGATTCGAACACCAGATCAACTGATTTCCGGTCAGGTGCTCTAACCATTGAGCTACTAGAGAGATCGAAGGAAGAATCCCTTTTTCTGAAATACGCTTTATTATGCAAGATATTTATCCTAGTAAAAATTTAAGAAACATACCCTCTTTTCCCTTTTTTCGTTTTTTCACTTAAATGCGAACTGAATTTATAGAACTCAGCAAGAAAAATCAAAAACTTTCGATTGAAAAGTCTATTATTATATTTGTTGTTCAGAATTCATCTCTTTTCGTTAACGATTCTAGTATTGGGTTGAAAATTTTATTATTTTGTTGAAAATGCTACTATTTTGTTAAAAAGTAATCTTTTTTTTTGTCGGAAATTCAACTACTTGGTTGAAAGTTAAACTTTGTTAAAAATACATTCTAGAAAATTAATCTTCTGGGTTAAAAAGTCATGTTTGGGTTGAACTCTTTGTTCTAAATTAATTTCTTTTAAAGATTCGTCATTTCAGTTGAAAATTCATCTCTTTTGTTAAAAATTCTTTTTTTTTCTGAGAATTAATTTTTTAAACTAACAACGTAACTATTTCATTCATGTATTCTGTTAAAAATTCTTTTTTTTATGTCCAAAATTAATCTTCTTGGTTGAAAATTCATCCTTCCTATTTAAAAATGCAACTGTATGGGTCTACATTAATCTGGTTTGATTGACGATTCAACAATTTGGTAGAAAATAAAACTTTTCGGTTGAAAATTAACTTTTTTTTGACAGTTAAACTATTTTGATGAAAATTCAACTTTTTGGTAGAAAATTAACTTTTTTGTTGAAAAACCATATTTTTGAGTAGAAAATTCTACCTTTTTGTAAATAATCCGTCCTTTTTAATTTAAAATTCAACAATTTTGTTAAATATTGATATATTTTGTTGAAATTTAGTCTTTTTGGTAGAACATTAATATTTTGGCTGGAAAATTCATTTTTTTGTTTGGAAATTTAACTATTTGGTTAAAAATTCATCATTTTGTAGTTGAAAATTTAACTATTCCATTTTTATCAAATTAATCATCAGCGTTAAAAAATCATCTTTTGGGTTGAACTCTTTTCTTGAAAATTCATTTTTTTTTAGATTTATCATTTTAGCTGAAAATTTATCTTTTTTCTTAAAAATTTGTTGTTTTTTTTGCTGAGATTTATTTTTCAACTAACAATTTAACTATTCCATTTTTGGTTGAAAATTAATTTTTTGTTGTTGAAAATTCATATGTTCTGCTAAAAAACTGTTTTTTGGTCAAAATTAATCTTCTTGGTTGAAAATGTTTTTTTTTTTATTGAAAATTCATTGTTTGGGTCTAAATTAATCTAGTTTGGTTGGCGATTGAACAATTTGGTAGAAAACTAAACTATTCGGTTGAAAATGAACTTCTTTTTAAAAATTAAACTATTTTTTATGAAAACCAACTGATTTATCAACCAGTTTAATTCAAGGAAAAACACACATTATTAAGAAAATAGTCGAGTCTTCAACCAAATAGATGAATTCAACAAAGAAAATTAATTTTCTACGCAAATAGACGAATTTTTAACAAAATAGATAAATTGTCAAGCTAAAAAGTCGAATCTTTTAGAAAACAGTTGACTTTTAACCCAGAAGAAAAGAATTTTCAATAAGAAAGTTAATTTTCAATTAAGAATGATGAATTTTTAACGAAATAGTTGAATTTTCAATCAAAATCAATAAAGTTTCCACCAAAAATGAAATTGCCAAATTTTCAGTTAAAAAAACTAATTTTCAACAATAACAAAACAAAGGTCCAACAGAATAGTTACATTTTCGAATAAATAGTTTATTTTGCAACCAAAAAGTTCAATTTTCTACTGAAATAGTTTAATTTTCAACCAAAAATATGAATTTTTAACAAAAAAGTTAATTTCAGACCAAATAGTGGAATTTTCAAATAATATAATGAATCTTCAACAAACAAACAAAAATGAATTCCTTATAAAGTAGTTCAGCCTTAAACCAAACAGTGGATTTTCAACCAAAGAAATTAATTCGCAAAAAAAACATGTAATAGTTAATATTTTAACAAACAAAAATTTTTATTTCAAATCAAAAACACTTGAATTCAACCAAAAAAGACCAATTTTCAACAGAATTGTTGAATTATCAACCAAAACAGATTATTTTTTAACCAAAGAGTTGAATTTTCAAACAAAAAGTTTATTTTTTAACAAACAAGATTAATTTTCCACAAAAAAGTGAATCATCAACAAAATACATGAATTTTCAATCGAACAGTTGAATTTTAAACTAAGCGTGAGTCAAAAATCACTAAAAATAGGGTCTCGCAATATTTAGGCGTTCCCGAAATTTTTTGTGCTTAAAATAAATGAATTTAAAAATTTTAAGTTTGTATCTGAAATATTGTTTTATTTCGTTTATAAAAGATCCTATGTTAAAAATATTACAAGAATAAAATGCTGGTATTTGAATAATAATAGTCAAGAAAAATGAAAAATTGGTCAAGGAAGAATCAGGGAATTTTAAAATGAGGTTTTCGGCCATCCTGTCTAATTCTACCAGCAATAACTAGCAAAACATCAATATGCCATCCATCTTTATGTCTTTTCCATGATCTGTTTGACAAAGTGTAACATAACTTCAAATTTAATAAAAAATGGACATTTTCATTTGTATGAGAATCAGCCGTCAAGCATGAAAGCACGTCAAGCTCGGACCAAACCATTTTCAAATATCGCGCCATAACAGATTATCAATCACAACCAAGCAGATGACTGACACGTTAGTCGTATTCTTTCACGATCAAAGATATTATAAACATCACGACTCACTTTTCAGATAGACCTACAGTCTCATAAAACACCGATTTCGAATAAAATATCGTACATCACTCGGAGGGTCAGACAGGTCCTCACCGTGGAGTTCAATGTGCGCAAGGACAACACTCCTTGTGATGTGATATACTGCTAAAACTATCGTTTAAAATAGTAATTAGCGAATACATTTACCAATTAGTTACTAATTCATTTAGTTGGTTATTATTACACATTAAATTAGTAGATTTGTACTAATTAGCAGTAAACAAATCGGCGCTATTTGAATTAGTAGCAAACTACTACCAAATACTAGTTTTCTACTAATTAAGATTTAGGGAGTAATGAATGCACCCCTCTGCAGATTTGAGAAATGGTAAACGAACCAATTTTTATTTAAAACGAAAGTTTTTGATGATTTTGATGATACTTGATTTTGTGAAAACATGCTAGAACCCTCGTTCTGATTATACGAGCCTTAAAGAGAGTATTTTTGACTTTGAGTTAGGTAAGTGAATTGTGCGCATGAAGTGCATTAAATGAAGTGTGGTTACAGTTTCTCGCTTCGCCTGAACCCTTTTACCTTGGAGGCCGTGCAATGGCCCCTTTTACCCGTTATCAAGGCAAATAATAACCGTGACCAGCAAGGCGGAATTGAGTTATTGTATTAAAGCAGCTTTTCTACGCATAACCATTGTCGAAGGCGCCATATTACTCTTATCGCTTATGAGCATTGTGAGGAGGTCGACCCGGGTGATTGCGAGTTATTCTCAAAGGGTTACAAGTTGTGCAGTTGTAAGGAAATATAAATATTATGAAAATAAACTAATAAAGTAAGTAAATTAACTCTTTACAAAAGTATTCTAAGGAAGCATCCACATTAGGGTGGTCCAAAAATTCGACTTTCTATTTTTGGTGATCGATCCCCCGCAATTTGTTGGTTTTCCGGAAGAAGAAAATCCGTAATTTTCTTTTTCTTGTTTTTTTTAACGTTAACCCCGGGCTCTTGAAATTAATTATTTTTTGTTGAAAATTGCTCTTTCTTCGTTGAATTAAACTGGCTGATAATTCTTCTTTATTTTTGTTGAAAGCTACTTTTCTCAATTCAAAATTTAACTATTCGATTTTTGGTTGAAAACTTATCTTTTTTAGCTGAAAACTCAACTATTTGGTTAAAAATTCATGTAATATATTGAAAATTTGTCGTTCAGTAGATAATTTTCTTCTTTGTTGAAAGTTCAACAATTTGGTAGAAAAGTAAACTATTTGGCTGAGAATAAACTTTTTTGGTGAAAATTCATACATCTGGTTCAGAATTAATCTGCTTTGGTAGAAAATTAAACCATTTATTTGAAAAATTTAAATATTCTGTTGAAAATTTTTCCTTTATAAGTTGAAAATTTAACTATTTTGTAGACCTATCATGTAATTTGTTTAAAATTCGTTTTTTAAATTTTAATTCAACTGGTTGAAAATTCACCTTTCTTGATTGAAAATTATCTTTCTTGTGAAAAATCCTTCTTTTCCGTGTCCTAACTTAACTGTTTTCTGAAACATTAAATTTGGGTATACAATTTTATACCCAAATTTAATGTTTCAGAAAAATGTGAAAAGGAATGTTTAAGGATCCTACAGACGGTATTTTTTGGAATTTTTTAAGCGTAAATAATTTTTAATCGATAAGTCAAGAGTTTCCAAGTATTTTTTAAATAATTTTGAATTGCTTAAACCATTATTGTTTGTTTAAACCATTTCTTCCCTTTGTAAATCGTGAAAAGTTATTATATTTCGGGATAATTGATATAAAGTTGATGAATATCAAGAGTAGCACTTCATGTTTATCATATTTTTGGTAATTATTTAAACAATTTTCCACCCTTGAAATCGTAAAAAGTCATTATTTTATGAAATTGATGACACAATTAACGAATTTTGAGAGTAATGTATTTTTTAAGGATATTTGGTAATAATTTAAACAATTTTAATTTGTTTATACTATTTTTCCCTCTAAAGCGTAAAAAGTTCTTATTTTCTTGAACTAAAATGACACAATTAAAGGATGCTGGGGGTAATATTTGTTTCTTAAGGATATTTAGCAATTGTTTAGACAGTTTTCATTTGTTTAAACAATTTTCTTCCCTGTAAATCGCGAAAAGTTATTATTTTCTGCAATTGATGACACAATTAACGAATGTTAAGAGTATTTTTTTTGTTTAAGATTATTCGCAATTATTTAAACAAATAACAATGACTCACTTGCGCTTTTTCATAGAGAAGGTGGAGAAAAGTCTAATTTTTTTAAATCTCTTACACTATGTTGCTTATTATTCAGTATTTTCTTATCTCAGAACGTATACCCTATATTGTTTAAACAATTCAATTGCTCTGAAAAAATTATAGTTCCTCTTTTTATTTAAATTACTTATCTGTCCTACTTAATTTATATAATTTAGGAAAGATCTACATGCAAATTATTTTCAATTCATAGATTCCATTAATCTGTGAGGGTGTTTTAAGAAAAAAAAAATAACTATACTTTACTTAGAGCAATTGAATTTAATTGTTTAAACCAAGTTTTATTGTTTAAACAATATACTTTATATGTTTTAAGATGAGGAAATACTGAATAATAAACGCCATTTTGTAACAGATTCGGAAAAACTATACTTTTTTCCACCTTCCCTGTAAAAAGGTGCAAGTAAATAATTATTAATTATTTAAAGAATTGCTAAATATCTTAAACATCAAAATATTTCTGTTAACATTCGTTAATTGTGTTACTAATTGCAGAAAAGAATAACTTTTCACGATTTACAGAAAAAAATATTGTTCGAACAAATGAAAATTGTTTAAAAAATGGCTGAATATCCTTCAGAAAAAAAATATTAATCTCAACATTCGTTAATTGTGTCATTATATTCCAGAAAATAATAACTTTTCACGCTTTACAGGGGAAAAATGGTTCAAACGCATGAAAATTAAAATTTTATTTTCTTGATTGAAGATTTATATCCTGAACATTTAACTATTTGGTCGAAAATTAGGTTTTTAGTTTTAAATTCTAATATTTGGTTGTAAGTTCATCTTTTTTACTTGAAAAATCAAGTGTTGGTACCTAATCTTTTTTTGTAGAAAATTAATCTTCTTTTTTAAAACATCAAATTTTTGGTTGAAAATTCGATTCCTTGGTTGAATGTTCAACTCCTTTCTTGAAAATTCATCTTTTTGATTGCAAATTTAACTATTTTACTAAAAATTTATTTTTTGTTGTTGACAATTCATTTTATTCACTGAAAATGTAACTATTTCAATTTTGGTTGAAAATTTATCTTCTTGGTTGAAAATTAATTTTTTTTAAATGTAATTACTTCTTTGAAAGTTGAAACTATTTTGTTAAGACTTTATTTACTTTGTGAAAAATTAAACAATTTTGGTAAAAAGTATCATTTTTGATTAAAAAGTGAACTGTTTCGTTGAAAATTCGTTCTTTCGAGTGAGAATTCAAAGTTGTTCTTGAAAATTCGCCTTTTTTGGTCGAATTCAACTGTTTTTCATTTAAAATTATAATCTTTTTTGTTTATAATACCAACTATCACATTTTTTGTTAATAATTCATCTTTTTTGGTTGAAAAATAATTTCTTTGTAGAAAATTCAACAAGTTTCTTAAAAAGTCATTATTTTGGTTTAAGATTCATCTATTTTGTTGAAAAATTGAAAATGCATCACTTTGTTGGTAAATTTAACTATTTTGTTAAAATATCGTCGCTTTTTGGTTGAAAATTTAATTTTCAACTGAAAATTAACCTATATCAGTTGAAGATTTATTATTTTAGTTGGAAATTCATCTGTTTGGTTGAAAATTTAAATATCTTGTTGAAATTTTTTTTTTTATCAAGAATTTATGTTGTTACTGAAAATTCTACTACTTTGTTAAAAATGTATGTACTTTGTTGGAAAATCGTATTTTTTCGTAGAAAATTCATCTTCTTGATTGATAATTCATCTCTGGTTGAAAATTGAACTACTTTGAGGAAAAATCGTTGTTTTTTAGTTAAATATTCATTTTGTAAATGAATATTCAATTATTCCAGTTGGAGATTCATAATTTTGGTTAAAAAATTCATCTCTCTGGTTGAAAATTTAACTATTTTTTTTTAATTCGTTCTTTTTTGGTTGAAAATTAATTTTTGAACTGACAATTCAATTATTCGATTTTTGGCTGACAATTTATCCTTTTTAGTTGAGCATTCAACTATTTGTTTGAGAATTTATCTTTTTTAGTCGATAGTTAGAAAAAGAATCTTCCTGCTTTATAATTTACCTCTTTGGTTGAAAATTGAACTATTTTGTTGAAAAATCGTTGTTTTTTGGTTGAAAATTTATTTTTAACTGAAAATTTAATTATTGCAGTTGAAGATTCAAATTTTTAGGGTAAACATTCATCTTTTTGGTTGAAAATTTGACTATTTTATTGAAAATTCTTTCTTTTATAGTTGAAAATTAAGTTTTGAATTGCAAATTTAACTATTCAATTTATGGTGAAAAACATATCCTTTTTAGTTAAAAACTGAACTATTTGGTGGAAATTTAATCTTTTTCAGTCGAAAATCCAACTAATTCTTCAAAAATCAATGTGTTTTTTGAAAAATCGTATTTTACAGTAGAAAATAAACCTACTTGATCGATCATTAATGTTTTTGGTTGAAAATTGAACTATTTGATTAGAAGCTCAGATATTTTTTATTTGCAAATTGAAGAATTTCGTTAAAAATTAATCCTTTTTGGTTGAAATTTTGCGTGAGTCTAATTTAGGCGGTGGAATCCACCCTCCTTTTATGTAATCCAGAGTAATTCTGCACATAGAGGTAATCCAGGGTAATCCTTTATAATCGGAAGTAATCCACATCCACTGGACATCATTTTAGAAGTTGTTTCCCCTTTGAGAAATTTCAAATTATTCTTTTTTTTATTTATTTTTTTATTACTATTCTTAATTCTTAGTCTTAAGACTTCGTTGCATGAAAGAATTTTCGTACAGAAAGGAATGCAAGGGGAGATTAATTTAATTCGAAAAAGCAAAATTCATCGTCTGATATTGAATCTAAAAAAAAAAATTTGTCATTCCTTTCAAATGGATACCGAGAAAGGAGAGTGAAATGAAAGAGGTAGTGAGAGGGTTGGGTGGAGAGGGATGAGCGGTTTGCCTTTGCTCTTCGGTAACTGCATAATGTGCCGTAATATTAAGCGTCCTCGACCGGATGACGCAAGCTGAGCGGAACTGTGGGTAGACTGAAGGTAGATAATCTCTCAAGATTCACTACTTGTTTCAAACATTTTATCCCAAAATTCCCTGAATTAAACTCGACATTTTTTTTTAAATAGCTATCTAAGTACTCTTATAATTTCATTAATAACGACTTGAATCAGAATTATGATGCTGATTCTAATTTATATAGAAACAGACGCTATTGAAAAATGATTAATAATAATAATTAATACTAATTAATTAATAATAAAATATATAATAATTGATTTTCACATATATAATATATCTGTATTTATTTACTAATTAATTACTATCAAGCAATGTGATACCTCCCCTTAGTTCGAACGCGTGAATGAAATGACCATGATCTACCCTGGTATAAAGCTTTGAAGAAAACATTTTGAATATTTTTGGTTCTGAATGAGTACAATAAAATATTTGGCATAAACTAAGCTACTTTTTGTAAATATTTCAAAAATAAATTAATTCTAGGGCAACATGTATGTACAAATTGGTTTACAATAAAAATGCAGGGATCACAGTCTGTCCCCTTTTTACCTATTCCCATTTTTTCATTTTTAAATTGAAAAATACCCTAAATACGAGTATTTTGATTCAATTTTTCCTAATTTTTTCAAGATAGTAGAAAAGAAGATGCGTTTAAAGATATTCTCTTTGACGATACCAAATTTAAATATTTTCTAAACGATTTATTGGCAAATCAAAAAGATCTTTATGGAGGTAACAGGCTTCACAGACAAAAATTCTCTAAAAGCAGGGGAAATAAGGAGATTTTTCACGAAAATTGTAAAATAAATTCTTCTCAATTAAATTAATCTAGGTACTATTATCAAACACAAATTGAAACGTTTCAAATTCCTAACATTTCGAGTAAAAATATTGCATTTTCAAAAAATAGAAGAATTTTTAACCAAATAGCTGAATTTTCAACCAAGAAGATTAACTTTCTATTAAAAATGACGAAGTTTCAACCCAAGAGATGAATTTTCAACTAAAATAATAAATCTTCAAACAAAAATTAATTTTAAAGATAGGAGTTCACTTTTTAACCAATCAATTGAATTTTCAAACAAAAAATAGGAATTTTTAATGAACAATGTAATAGTTGATATTTCAACCAAAAAATATGTACATTTGAAATCAAACTATTTAGTTGAAACTTCATCTTTTTTTTTGATGAATTTAAGTGTTTTTGATAAAAAATTAAAACCTTTTTTTTGTTGAAATATTTTAACTATTACATGTTCCGTTGAGAATGTATGCTTTTCGTTGAAAAATTAACTACTTGGTTTAAAGTTGAATTACTTCGTAAAAAATTCATTTCTTTTTGTTGTTGAAGATTCATCATTTTAATTGAAAATTGATCTACTTGGTCGTAAATTAATTTTGTTGTTGAAAATTCAGCTGTTTTGTAGAAAATTCGTCTTTTTGACTTAAAAATTCAACAGTTTGGTAGAAAATTAAACTATTTGGTTGAAAATTAAACTTTTTGGATAAAATTTAAACTATTTTTTTTAAAACTTAACTATTCTGTTGAAAATGTTGTGTTGAAAATTCTTCCTTTATATGCTGAAAATTAAACCATTTGGTGTTAAAAATTCGTCTATGTGGGTAGAAAATTAATCATGTTTGTTGAAAATTCATCATTTTAATTGAAAATTGAACTACTTGGTCGTAAATTAATTTTGTTGTTGAAAATTCAGCTGTTTTGTAGAAAATTCGTCTTTTTGACTTAAAAATTCAACAGTTTGGTAGAAAATTAAACTATTTTATTGAAAATTGAACTTTTGGGATAAAATTTAAACTATTTTTTTGAAAACTGAACTATTCTGTTGAAAATGTTGTGTTGAAAATTCTTCCTTTATGTGCTGAAAATTAAACCATTTGGTGTTAAAAATTCGTCTATGTGGGTAGAAAATTAATCATGTTTGTTGAAAATTTATCATTTTGGTTCAAGATTCAACTATTTTTTTAAAATTTGTATTTTTTAGTTGAATTCAACTCGCTGAAAAGTAGTCTTTTTATGAAACTCAGCTTTTTTTTTGAAAACTAGTTTTTTAATCTTAAAATTTAACGATCCCATTTTTGGTTAAAAATTTATCTTTTTTAGTGAAGTAATCATCTTTGCAGGTTAAAAATTCATCTAGTTGGTAAACACTTCAACTATTTGGTTGAAAATCCAACTATTTGGTTAAAAAATCAACTATTTTGTTGAGAATTCCACTCTTTTTTTTAAATTTGTCTTTCTTCGTTGAATTTAACTAGTTGATAATTCGTTTTTATTTTTGTTGAATTTTACTTTTCTTATTTCAAAATTTAACTATTCCATTTTTGGTCGAAATCTCTAATATTTGGTTGAAAATTCATGTATTTTATTGAAATAATATTATTTGAAATTCTGCTGTTTTATAGAAAACTGAGTAAAATTCATGTTTTAGACTTGAAAGTTCAACAACTTGGTAGAAAATTAAACTATTTTGTTGAAAATAATCTTTTTTGTTGAAAATTCATACATATGTTTGAAAAATAAACTGCTTTGGTAGAAAATTAAACCATTTATTTAAAAAATCCACTTTTTAACAAGAGTAACGTGATAATTAGTTCAAGCTCATAAACATAATTTTTCAAACAATTTATCATTATTTTTAATAATATTCTAGTAGAATAATGTTAAAAAGTTGCATTTTTTCTGAAATTTTCAACTTTTTGTCCACTTTTCACTTGGAGTGAGGTAATAATTAATGAAATTAAAAAAATATAATTGTTTAAACAAATCATTATTGTCCATAACTATCTCCACCTTTATTAATGCTGGATAGTTGCTGAGATATTCAACTTTTTGTCAATTTTTCACATAGATCGGGGTGAAAATGAATGAAATAAAAAAAAATAATTTTTTAAACTAATGATCATTGTTTATAACTATCTTCTCCTATATTAATGCTAGATAGTTGTGGTTTTTTTTTGCAATTTTTCACTTTTTGTCAACTTTTTACTTAGAGCGAGGTAAAAATTAATTCAAGTTGACAAAAATAATTATTTAAACCATTTATTATTGTTAATAACGATCTTCCATTATAGTAATGATAGATAGTTGCGGTTTTTTTCTTAATTTTGTCAAATTTTCACTTAGAGTTTGGTAGCAATTAATTCAAGTTAAGAAACATAATGGTTTAAAAAAATTATCATTGTTTTTAATAATCTTATCTTTGAATGATGGTAGAAAGTTGTGATTTTTTCTGAAATATTCAACTTTTTGTGCATTTTTCACAAAGTTTGAGATGAAAATTAATGAAATTTAACAAAAGTAATTGCTTAAACAAATTATCATTGTTTATAACTATGTTTTCCTATAGTGATGCTAGATAGTTGCGTTTTTTTCTGAAATATTCCGTATTTTGTTAACTTTTCACTTAGGGAGGTAATAATTAATGCAATTTAACAAACACGATTGTTTAAACAATTAATTATTGTTTATAACTATCTTATATTAGATTATTGCTAGAAAGTTGTAGTTATTTCTGAAAATTTTCACTTTGCTTTGGCTGTTTAGTTATAGACAAATATATTTTAAATAAATAATTTTAAATATATTTTTCTGAAGATATATGAAATATTCTTTACATTTTTTATATGGATTATATTAAATGTAAATTTTCCTTGAAGTAGTTACTGAGAGTCTTTTTGTTTGAATTAATATTAATATTTATTATTTGTTCCTAATTAAAAAGTCAAAAAGAGCTAAAAATTTCAGATAAACCCGCAACTTTGTAGCATTACTATAGGAGAAGATAGTTATTAACAATAATAGTTTGTTTAAACATATATACCATTAAGCCATTTCCCTTTCGGGGTAGGCGTGACACTACCCGATTCGGGTAGTGTTTCTAGGTTGATAACTTGTAGTAAATAACTACAAAGAGTTAAATATTTAAGAAAAAACGCAACTTTCTAGTATTATTCAAAGATAATATTATTGAAAATAATAGTAAATTGCTTAATCAATTATTTTTGTTAACCTGCATTAATTATTATCTTAAGAAGTAAAAAGCGGACAAAAAGTTAAAACTTTAAGAAAAAACCGCAACTTTCTAATATTATTTAAAGAGAACATTATTTAAAAACATAATAAATTGTTTAAAGTATTACGTTTGTTAACTTGAACTAATCTTTACTTCACTCCAATTGAAAAGTGGACCAAAAGTAGCAAATTTTAGAAAAAACTGCACCTTTATAGCATTATTCTAAGAGAATATTATTATAAATAATAAAAAATTGCAGTTGACAATAAATTTAAAAATACAGAATAAACCGTGACTTTCTAACTCTATTCTAAGAGAAAATTGCTAAAAGCAATAATGAATTCTTCAAACAATTTATGTGTACATCTAGTTATCAGTAGAAAGGAGTATGTATTATAAACAGTTTGTATTGTAAAAACCTAAAAAAAAATCATAATTAGCTGCAAAAACTCGCAAAACCCAATTGTTCACTTATGGGGTTTTTTAGGACCTCATAAAACAGATTTATGGGGGTGACATATAAAAAGTAATTATTTATTTGTGTTCTGTAGCTAATTGTGAAGATAAATCTTTATAGTTTCAACTCGATTCACCTAATATTGACGATTCTGAATAAAATTTACAAACTTAATGGGGCTTGCGGAACCTCTAAATATTATTTCTTTTTCATGCATTTTTTAAATGCATTTAGCTTTTTTGGATTCGAACAAATTTGGGAGCGACATGAATGAAAATACGAAAAAAAAATTGGGCCGCCCCACAATGTAGCCAAAAGCACTTTTTGTGGACAAAAGTCTGTCTACAACCCAATTTTCAATGGATTTTGACGTCTTTTTTTTAATGAGCGTAAGGCTTTCGGATATATCGAGTCGGTGCAAGAATTTTGATTTGGCTAAACCAAAATTTGTTATTTAACAACAAAATAAACAATATTTTTATCCTAACTTTTCAGATGTACCTTTTTTTGTAAGATCTGCGAATTGACTAAAAAAGAACTTAAGTCAGTGTAATTACTGTCTGGAAATAGTTTTCAGTAGGTTAGAGTAAGAACAAAAATTGTTCATAATGTTTCAAAGAAATTCTTTGCGGAATCAACAATAAATGTCTTGCCAATTATTCCTTCTTGTCACATTTTCTTAATTAGGAAAACGTGTTGATTGTTTAAACAATATTTATAAACAAATTCACAGTTTGACCATTTTCCAATGATACATTTTTTTTGCGGAGTTGTCAAGATACGATTCACAATAAATACATAATTTGATAACACAATAACTAAAAACCCATTACACCCTTGATTAATACATGTAATGACCTTGGTTTTTTTTACCTCAATCTGCAAAAAAATTTATCACGGACAAATGGTCAAACTGTGAATTTGCTTTTAAATATTGTTTAAACAATTAACACTTTTTTCCAATTAAGAAAATGTGACAAGAAGGAATAATTGGCAAGACATTTATTGTTGATTCCGCAAACAAAATTAATACTTTTCATGGAAAAATGTTCAAACTGTGCATTTCTATATAAATATTGTTTAAATAATGAATAGTTCTTGTTAATTGGACAAACAAGGCAACAAGGAGTCATTGGTGAGACATTTCTAGCTTACTCCACGATAAAAATAAGGCTATTCCTGCAAAAGTGACCAAAATGTACATTTGTTTACAAAAATAGTTTAAATAATGCTTCCACACAGCAGATATTTTTAAATAATCATAATTAGGCATACATTTCTCTCATATTCTATATAATAAATGTGAATTTCAAATAAAATATTCATTGCGATCGAATCACAAAAAATGGCTTTTGTTCATTAATTTGTTTAAAACATTATAAACAATTTGTTTTCTTACTCTAACCTACTGAAAACTATTGCTAGATAGTAATTTTACTGACTTAAGCTCTTCTTTAGTCAATTCGCAGATCCTACAAAAAAAGGTACATCTGAAAAGTTAGGATAAAAATATTGTTTATTTTATTGTTAAATAAAAAATTTTGGTTGAGCCAAATCGAAATTCTCGCACCGTATCGAAATACCCGAAAGCCTTACGGTCATTAAAAAAACTAGCTGTGAATTCGATCTCGAGTGTTTCCACTTTGTTTGTATTTATAATTATATGGTGCTCATTTCACGAGCACTTTGCTTCCCATTAGAAAATGTATTTGCTTCCTCGTAGAGGAAGCATTAGTGATTTTTTTCAATAATAGACAAACTAAAGTCTTCATTTTGATCAATTTAAAAATAGAAATTTACAAAAAATACAAAATTACAAAATAATACAAACAATTTTTGGAATACAAAGACAAATCAGACAAATCAAATTTTGAATTCGAAATGATAATTTTTCGAGCTGGAAAAGGGAAGGGAAAAGTTCTGTCGCACCCTATCCCTTTGCCAACTTTATGATTTAAAAAAAAATTGTCAGAATTATTCTATTTGGAAATTTATGATCAAAAAATCTTTTCTACTCATGCGTCAACTTTGAATTATGTCGATGAAAAAAGTTTTTCTGTTAGAAATAGATGATTCATATATTATAAATCAGCATAACTTCCTTTTTATATTTATATACCATTAAGCCATTTCCCTTTCGGCGAGCCTCAAGGGGTAAGCGTGACACTACCCGATTCGGGTAGTGTTTCTAGGTGGATAGTTTCTTGTAGTAAATAACTACAAGTGTGGGCTCACTACACCCACCACCGCCAACAGCAACGCAGTAGTATCAGACGGTCACCCATCCAAGTACTAACCGCGCCCAACACTGCTTAACTTCAGTGATCTAACGCGAACTGGTGTTTCCAGCGTGGTATGGCCGTTGCTTAATCTTCAATAAAGTGTATTAATATTATATGATCAATCGATTTTTCTTTAATCAAGGAATCTTTTCCGTTCTTGCATTAATTGTAAATTATGTTAGTGAAAAAAGTTTTACTATAAAAAACCGTATTTTCAAATATAATGCATTACCATAGCTTCCTTACTCTTCAATAAAATGTATCAATGTTATAGATCAATCCATTCGTCTTGAATCAACACAACTTTTCTCTTCTCGCATCAACTTTAAGTTATGAGAATGAGAACATTTTTAGTATAAAAATCGATTTTAAAAATATATAAATTACCATTAATTCCGTACTCTTTTATAAAATGTATTAATATTATAGGTCAATCGATTCGTCTCGAAGCAAGGAATCTTTTATATTCTTGCATCAACTTTGAATTATATTGAAGAAAAAAGTTTTACTACAAAAAACCGTATTTTCAAATATTATGCATTACCAGAGCTTCCTTAATCTTCAATAAAATGGAATAATATTATAGGTCAATCGATTCGTCTCTATCCAAGGAATCTTTTATATTCTTGCATCAACTTTGAATTATGTCAATGAAAAAAGTTTTACTATAAAAAACCGATTTTCAAAATATATAAATTACCATAACTTCCCTACGCTTTAATAAAATATATTAATATTATAGGTCAATTGATTGGTCTCGAATCAAGGAATCTTTTATATTCTTGCATCAACTTTGAATTATCTCAATGAAAAAAGTTTTACCATAAAAAACCGACTGGTAAAATATTATTGAGTGCTAAAAAAAATGCAACCAATATTTTTAGAAATCCTTCTGTCAGTTTCAAGATATTAGTCGAGAAAAAGAGCCCTCCAAATTTCATCAATTTATCTGCAACCGTTTTCAAGTTATCGTGTTCACAAAAAAGTGTGACATCCACACACACATCCGGATAATTGCTTAGAACATTGCATTAGACATTTTTAAATTGGGGAAGGTTCAATTAAATGAATTTAAAAATTTTGGAAAATGTTACCATTACAAAGCTTCCTCTATGAGGAAGCAAAAACGTTAAAATGCATTGAAAATTGGGTTGTAGACAGACTTTTGTCCATAAAAAGTGCTTTTGGCTGCACTGTGTGCCCTACTGATGAGTGACAGCGTTTTGAGAGCTACAGAGAAGTTTTTTCTTGAGTTAAATATTGAGATGAAAAAAATGCATCTTTCTGCACTTGGCTGCTGGGTTAGTAGTTAGTGGTTAGTGGAAAGGAAAAACTAGAAGGCACGTAGACAGATACTTGTAGCCACGTGTAATCACAGAGTCGCACATGCGGCGAAAGCATTGACACCCACGGACAGCTGCAGTTTACGTGCTTCAACGACCACCGCTTCTGATTTGTCAACACGGAAATCATTCTTAATCTTCGAGCAAAAAGCAAAAAGGATTGAAAATAGAGATGTTACTCTAACAATTTTCCCACGCAATCCACTCAAGATCTCGGAGATAAAATAACAATGTAAGCCTAAGCTTTTAAATCTGAAGATACATATTCAATTTCAATCTTATTCTAATTGCTTTTTCTAAAAGACAGAATTAATCTTCAGTAGGTGTTGAACATTTATTCGAAATCTATTTTCAACTCAATTTTCATTGAACGCAAACATTTATTGAGACGATCTAAGTTTATTGTAAATTATTTTTATTTATTATTATTGGTTATTATTATGTATTATAATGTATTATTGCTTCCTCATAGAAAAAGCTTTGTAATGGTAACATTTTCCAAAAAATTTCAATTAATTTAATTAAAACTTCCTCAATTTACAAATGTCTAATACAATGTTCTAAGTAATTGTCCGGATGGCCGAAGGATTTCTAAAAATATTTATTGCATTTTTTTAAGCACTCAATAATATTTTAAAAATCGGTTTTTTATAGTAAAACTTTTTTCATCAGAATAATTCAAAGTTGAAGCAAGAATATAAAAGATTCCTTCGTTCGAGACGAATCGATTGACCTATAAGATTATTAAATTTTATTGAAGAGTAGGGAAGTTATGGTAATTTATATATTTTGAAAATCGGTGTTTTATAGTAAAACTTTTTTCATTAACATAATTCAAAGTTGATGCAAGAACAGAAAATATGTGTTGATACGAGACGAATCGATTGATCTATAATATTAATACATTTTATTGAAGAGTAAGGAAGCTATGGCAATGCATAATATTTGAAAACACGGTTTTTTATAGTAAAACTTTTTTCATTAAAATAATTCGAAGTTGATGCAAGAATATAAAAGATTGCTTGGTTCGAGACGAATCGATTGACCTACAATATCAATACATGTTATTCAAGAGTAGGGAAGTTATGGTAATTTATATATTTTTAAAATCGATTTTTATAGTAAAAATTTTCTCCTTCTCATAATTTAAAGTTGATGCGAGAATAGAAAAGTTGTGTTGATTCAAGACGAATCGATTGACCTATAACATTGATACATTTTATTGAAAAGTAAGGAAGCTATGGCAATGCATAATAGGTGAAAACACGGTTTTTTATAGTAAAACTTTTTTCACTAACATAATTCAAAATTTATGCAAGAACGGAAAAGATTCCTTGATTCGAGGCAAATCGATTGATCTATAATATTAATACACTTCATTGAAGATTAAGGAAGTTATCCTCATTTATAATATTTGAGTCATCTGTTGCAAACAGAAAAACTTTTTTCATCGACATAATTCAAAGTTGAAGCATGAATGGATAAAACTTTCTGATCATAAATTTTCAAACAGAATAATTTTATTCTGACAATTTTTGTAAAGAAATCATAAAGCTGGGAAAGGGATAGGGAGCGACAGAACTTTTCTCTTCCCTTTTCCAGCTCGAATAATTATCATTTCGAATACAAAATTTTATTTGTCTGATTTGTCTTTGTATTTAAGAAAATTTT
The DNA here is from genome assembly GCA_932195095.1 of Andricus curvator. Taxonomy (NCBI): domain Eukaryota; kingdom Metazoa; phylum Arthropoda; class Insecta; order Hymenoptera; family Cynipidae; genus Andricus; species Andricus curvator. The sequence continues at coordinate 536,849 of CAKNYM010053081.1, forward strand.
TGTATTATTTTATAATTTTGTATTTTTGTAAACTTCTATTTTTAAATTGATCAGGATGAAAACATTGGTTTGTCTATTATTGAAAAAAATAACTAATTCTTCCTGTATCTCTCTATGAGGAAGAAAATACATTTGCGAACGGGAAGCAAAGTGCTTGTGAAATGAGCACCATATAATTATAAATACAAGCAAAGTGGAAACACTCGAGATCGAATTCACAGCTAGTTATTATTTATTAGTATTATTGATAAATGACTTATATCTGCTTAAATTATTGAAATTGTTCAATTTTGAACTAAAAAAGATAATAGGTTTTCAACTAAAAATGGAACAGTTAAATTTGCGGTTGAAAAAAAAGAATTTTCATTTTTTTAAACAATTTTCAACCAGCTGAATTCAACGAAAAAAGATGATTTTTTAAATAAAATAGTTAAATTCTCAACCAAATAGTTGAATTTTCAAAAACATGATTAATGTTATACCCAAAAATAATGTTTTAGAAAACAGTTGACTTTGAAATCCGAAAAGAAGAATTTTTAATAAAATACTATAATTTTGAACAAAATCCATGATTTTCCAACGATATAGTTGAATTTTCAACCAGATAATTGAATATTTAACTAAAAATATAAATTCAACAAACAATGAACAGTTAAATTTTCAGTTTAAACAAAATAATTTTGAACCAAAAAAGAACGAATTTTCGACAAAACAATTGAATTTCTAACCAAAAGAGATGAATTCTCAACCATAAATGTAATAGTTGATATGTCAACTTGAAAAATACTTTAGTTTTAAATAAAAAACAGTTGCATTTAACGAAAAAAGATGAATTTTTAACCAAATAGTTAAATCCTCAAGCAAAATTACGAGTTTTCAACAAATCAGTTGACTTTTCAACCAAAAAGGATACTTTTAAACAAAATTGTTTAATTTTCAGTAAAATAGATTGAGTTTCATCCAAATAGTTGATTTTTCAATCAAAAACATGAATTTTGAACCAAGAAGATTAATTTTCTATCGAAAAAGACGAATTTTCAACAAAATACATGAATTTCTAACCAAACATTTGAATTTTCAACTAACAAATAAAAATTTTCCCACAAAATATCAATAGTTAAATTTTCAGTTAAAAAATTTATTTTCAACCAAAAAAGAAAATTGTTTCAACGAAATAGTTGAATTTTTAACCAAAAGAGATGAATTCTCAACCAATAAATAATGTAATAGTTCATATTTCAACATAGGAAAGATTTTAATTATAAATAAAAAACACTTGACTTTAACCAAAACGATGTATTTTCAACAAAATAGTTAAATCTTCAACCAAAATGACGATTTTTCAACAAACCATTTGACTCTTCAATCAAAAAGGATATTTTTTATCAAAATTGTTTAATTTTCAGCAAAGTAGATTAGGTTTCAATCAAATAGGTTAATTGTCAACCAAAAACATGAATTTTTAACCAGGAAGATTAATTTTTTACTGAAAAAGACAAATTTTTAACAAAATACATGAATTTTCAACCAAATATTTAAACTTTCAACTAAAAAAGATACATTTTAAACCAAAAATGGAATAACTATATTTTCAATTTAAAAAATTCAATTCTTACCCAAAAAACACGAATTTTCAACAAAGTAGTTTAATTTTTAACCAAGAAGTTTAATTTTCTACCAAAAAGATGTTTATTTTAAATCGAAAACAGTTGAAAAAAAAACAAATTTTCAAACAAGTAGTTTAATTTTAAACTGAGAAGAAATTTTTTAACCAAGTATTTAAACTTTCAACTAGAAAATATATGTTTTCAATCAAGAAGATTATAATTTTTTACCAAAAAATGAATATTCAACAAAATAGTTGATTTTTCAACTAAAAAAGATAATTTTGTTACCAAAAAAGACCAATTTTCAACACAAACAGTTAATTGCCAACCAAATAGTGGAATTTTGTACCAAAAACTACATAAATTTACAACCAAATAGTTCAGTTTTCACAACAACAAAAAATTTCAAGCAAATAGTTCAACTTTCAACTAAAAAAGATAAATTTTTAACAAAAAAATGGAATAATTATATTTTCAATTAAAAAAAATTAAGTTTTTACAGAAAAAAAAAACGAATTTTCAACAAATTAGTTCAATTTTTAACCAAAAAAATAAATGACAATCAATTTTCAACCAGAAATATAAATTTTCTAGCAAAGGGATTAATTTTCTACCAAAAGAGATGAATTTTTAAGAAAATAAATGAATTTTCAACCAAAAAGATACATTTTTAAAAGAAAAGTGAATAGGTAAAATTTCACTTAAAAAAGGTAATTTTCAACAAACAAAAAAACAACGAATTTTCTACAATATAGGTAAATAACATACATACAAATATAAAAAAAGAGATGAATTTATAAGAAAATACATGAATTTTCTACCAAAAAAGATACATTTTTAAAAGAAAAGTGAATAGTTAAAATTTCACTTAAAAAAGGTAATTTCCAACAAACAAATAAACAAGGAATTTAATTTAATTTAGATCAATTTAAAAAAAATGGAATAGTTTAATTTTGAAACAAAAAATTTTCAGATAAGAAAATTAATTTTCAGACCTAAAGGGCCTAGCAGAACCTCTAATCAATTTTTTTTAAATAAAAGAAAATTTACGGCAGTATTTTTTCACCAAAAGAAAGGAATTTTGGGTTATAGCTTTTCCAAAATTCCAAAATATATTTTCTTAGGCATCCTAGTGTACTCTTCAAATTAAATTCAATTAAAGTTGATTTTTTAACAAAGTAATTATATTGTACAAAATTTAAAAACCTTATTTTGATATTGATCAAATCATGATTCCAACTTGATCAGTTTTTGAATTGAAATCACCGTCCATTTAAAATATTTGATTTTTAAACATTTGTAATTTTTTAATTTCCAAATGTCCATGATCCAAACGCATTATGACCACATAGTTGACTAGATCAAAGATAAACGCTTAACTCATTTCCTAAACGCATTAATTATGAAACTTTTGTAATTTTTAAAAATAATAAAATGATTTCTCAGCTATTTTCATTGATCTTATCAAATTTGTTTAACGTAGTTACTATAATGCATCTGACGCAATTGGAGAATGGAAAAAGGATGATTGGTTGTCGCCTTGGTGTCAAATGTCAAATATAACCCTTTGAACTTTGAAGTACTCTAACTCGATAATTTAATATCACAAATCACTGGTTCTTTCGTAAGCGATTGCGTTTACCCTTAACTGAGAGTCATCCTGCATTGAAAAATTGTCAACTATGTTACATATTTGCCCCATTATCGCCTTTCTGTGGGGCAAAGGGGGGCGCGTGTAATGTGGTCAGCACGCGATCGAGGTTATTACCTATCGTCCATTAATTTTCAAAGATCAACATTTCAGTCTTTTAAGAACGGAATATAACATTAGAATTTCAGATAAAAATTTTGAATTTATTTATTTGAAACAAAAAAGACGACTTTATACCATAAAAGATGAATTTTTAAACCAAAAAGACTAATTTTCAACAGAGCAGTTGAATTTTCAACCGAAAAAGATTACTTTTTAACAAATGAGTTGAATTTTTAACCAAAAAAAATTGAATTTTCAACCAAATAGTTGAAGTTTTAAATAAATTGTTGAATTGTCACCCTATAGAGATGAATTAAAAAAAAAGTTTAAACTTTAACTAAAAACCGTTATATTTTCAACTAACTAATTGCATTTTTTTAAGAATGTTGCATTTTTAACAACAAGAACAAATTCGCAAATCAAAAGGACACATTTTTTGTCCAAATAGACGAATTTTTAATAAAAAACTGTTCAATTCAACCAAAGAAGATAAATTTGTAGCAAAATAGTTTAATCCACAACAAAAACAGATTAATTTTCAACCAAACAGTTGCATTTTGAGGAGATGAATTTTTAAACAAAGAAGACGAATTTTCAACAATGAAGTTGAATTTTCAACCACATAGTTGATTTTCCAACCTAAAAAGACGAATTTTCAACAAAACAGTTGTTAAAAAAAAATTTAATAAAAGAGTTGAATTTTGAAGAAAATATTTATATCTTCAACAAACCCAGGTTAATTTTCAACAAAAATGACAAATTTTGCAACTAAGGAAAATATTTGCAGTCAAGAATGACAACAAATTTGAACCAAAATGTAGAATTTTCAAGCCAAAAAGGCAAATTCTCTACAAAAAAGTAAAAAGAAATATAACTTTTCAACCCGAAAATATAAATTTTAAATAAATAAGCTAATTTTCAAAAACAGAGTTAATTTTTCAGCCAAAAAATGTGCGTTGTCAGCAAAATAGTGGAATTTCTAACCAAAAACTTGAATTTTCCACTCACAAAGATTCATATTCAACGAAATTGTCGAATTGTCAAACCGAAAGAGATTAAACTTTAACAAAAAACAATAATTATTTCTACCAGAAAGAAACAAACGAATTTTCAGCAAATTAAAATTTCAATAAAATAGTTGAATTTTTAACCAAAAAGACGAATTTTCAATCAAGAAGATTAATTTTCTATAAAAAAAGAAGTATTTTCAACATAATACATGCCTTTTCAAACAACTAGTTGAAGTCTCGACTGAAAAAGATCAACTTTTAACCAAAAAGGGAAAAGTTCAGTTTTCAGGCAATAAAAATTATTTTCAACAAAAAAGTAATTTTCACCAAATTAAGAACTTTCAGTCAAAGAAGAAATATCAGTGCATGAAAATTGTTCAAATTTTAAGCCAAAAGACGAATTTTCTGTGAAATTGTGGATTTTCAACCCGCAAATATGAATTTTCAGCAAAATATCTCAGTTTTCAACCAAAGAAATGAATTTTCAACTAGGAATCATATATCTTTAATTAGAATAGTTTAATTTTTAGTTAAAAAGATTATTTTTCAACACAAAAAAAAATTTCAACCAAAGAGATGAATTTTCAACTAAAGTAATGAATCTTTAAAAAAATGTTTAATTCAGTAGTTCGATTTTTAACCCAGTAGTTAAATTTTCAACCAAGAAGGTGAATTATCAATGAGATTATTTTTTTTAAATAAAAATTATTTGGAATTTTCCTAGGAATTTTAAGAAATTTGTTTTTTTCTCTAGAAACCTTTCAAAATTCTTGAAAAGGCTCTGAATATTTTAATGTCTTTTAACCAAAAAAGATTTTTGAAATTTTCAGATTTGTCGAAAAAGTATCTGGAAAATTTTTGAGAAAGGTTTTTTATTGTACAGGAATTCACAAATTTTTTAGAAAAAAATTGGACTCAGTTTGAGAGACATTCATACTTATAGAAGTTTGGAAGAAATACAAAAATATTGGATAAATTTTCCGAAATCTTTCAATTTTAAAATATTTTTAATCTTCTTAAAACTTCTCATTCTACACGAATCTCTTTTGACAATTTTAGAAATTTTTTAAAAGCTTTTTAAATATTCTCTTAAAATTAATTCTTAAAGATAAAAAGCATTTTAAATTTTCCAAGGAATCTTATAAGAATTTTTTTTTATTATCTTGAAATCCTTCGAAATCTTAAAAAATCCACAAAATTTTCTTTCGAAATCTTCAAAATTCTTGATTTCATTAAAAATTGTATTTAACTTTTCAATTTGAATAAAAAAGCATTTTTAATTTTCCTAGAAATCTTAAGAACATTTTTTTATTCTTTAGAAATCTTTCAAGATTCCTGAAAAGTTTGTAAATATTTTGTTAATACTTCTAAATATCAGTTAAATTTACTCGAATTTTGTCTACAGCTTTATGATCTTTGCAAAATTGAATAATTTTTCTTCAAAATCTTCTAAATCTTTTTAAAAATGTTGGGAATTCATTTAATATGTTTCAAAGTCTTTCTCATTTTTCTCTTTAAATACATTTTTTAAAATAAAAAATCGTTTCAAATTTTCCCACGAATCTTTAAAAAAAAATTTTATTTTCTTTCCAAAAATCTAAATTTTGTTTTAAATTTGTTGAAATCTTCTCAAGATTTCCTGCGAAATTGAAAAAATTGTCTTAAAATCTTCCAGATTCTTAGTAAAATATTTTTAAATCTTCAAAACTTTAAATTAATCCTATAAAATAAAACCCAAATCATTAAAAAAAATTGCAGAGATCTTATTGTGGGTACCGGCAGTGTAGTAGAAAAATGTTAAGAACAGATGTGTTTCATAATATTAAGAAAATAAAAAATTTACAACTGAAATTTTCTCTTTCAGCAATAATGTTTACAAAACCTTCAGAAATCAATTTTATCATGAAATAAAATTACTTATTTAAAAATTTTGATAGAAAAATATGTATGGTGCAGAAAAGTCGTAATATTTATTATTACTTAATACGGTCAAGGGGAAATGAATAGAATCGTTTTTTCATTTTTTTAAACATGCCAAAAATTTAAAAAGAGAATTGTTGCCTTTACTATTAAAGAATCATTTACAATTGAAGTTTTCTCTTTTAAAAATGAATTTTTAGAATTAAAATTCCTGTATTGATGTGTTTTTGTATTTCGGTTTCATCACCGATATACATAATTCTTGTTGTTAAATAATTCTCAGTCATTATCGACGCGTTTCTTTGAAAAGATAGCACAAGGCTAAAAATAATTTTATTCTGCCCCCAAACACGTGATCGAAGTTATTATCAATCGGTAATAAAAACGTCGTTCCCCTTAGAACGATAAATTGTATTTTTTTTTTCAAGCTCGAAACGGACAGCTCCCACGCGTGTTTCTGTTTTTTTTTTGGTTCTTATTTTTCAGAGTTGCGGGTTTAGTCGAACATTAAATAGATTTCAGGGACCGAATTGTATATTAATAGTATATCTATCATTGAAAAATAAAAACGATTTTTTTCGAAATGTTTAAATATTTTCACATAATGTTTGAATATGGCTTTTAGTAGCTGTTTTCAGTTTTGTTATCTATTAATACTGGTTACAAATGTACTGCACCGTCAATTTTGAAAATAGAATTTAAAAAAAATTAATTTTATTTCATGGTAAAATTTATTTCTAGATGTTTCTAAACATTATTGAGAGACCAAAACATTTTTATTGTAAATTATTTTTTAACATTGGCGAATAGTTCCCGGATTACCTCTTTATACAGGATAATTCCGGATTACCTAAGATTACTCCGGATTGCATATAATTACTCTGGATTACATAGATTTATGGTGTATTATTTATTACCCGTGTAGAAATAGCCCCACTTGGCCCTATTAAAAGTCGGGCACTAGTCGGGGGCTAGTGGGGTTCTTTTTGGTGTACATTTCTAGTCGGGGGCTGGTCGGGGACTAGTCGAGCTATTTCAAAAAATCTTAATCCTCTGTGTAGGCTATTTTTATGTCAAAATTCCTAGGCGGGTTCTAGTCGGGCTCTGATCGGGCTATTCTTCTTTTAATGTAACATTTTTAATATCAATTCAACGAGAGTTTAAGACTGTTCCTGTGTTCTAAAATTTCGAAAAACTATAAATACAAATATCGCGAAAACAATTTTTTTTTCCATCTTTAAGATAAATTGTAAATCTTCAGAAAAAATTACATTTGATTTAATTCTTAGTCGTCGTAAAATAGTCTAAAACGCCTAAAAAGCAAAACATTATAGGAAAGTTTAAAAAAATTTGTGTATTAAAAAAATTGTCGCAATACGCGATAAAATTTCTAAGTTCCGTGGATACAAATTTTAAATGCTCATTAAAAATGACATTTTATGTCTTTATATCAAAAGTTTTAAAATAGTCTAAAACGCGAAAAAACAAAATATTACACAAAGAAAAATTGTAATCGATTTAAATTATTTATTTAAAAATTATTTTATTCATATTCCTGTTAACAGATTATTTATTTTACGTCTATATTATGATGTCGTATAATAATAAAAAAACTAATTAGAAAAAAGATTTAAAAAATTGTTGTTATTACTTTTTTGAGCTGTACCTTATGAAGATGGCTTTTTCATCGAGTTTCAACTCGTAGGTTTAGCGCAATGGTTAAGACTACCGACTGCTAGGCGACAGATTCAGGTGTAGATGTAGGTTCGAAACCCCGTATCGTTAGAAATTTTATTTGTAATATAATGTTTAAAAATGTAATATATGTATTCATTCTAAGCAGGGCAATTAACATTCATAGACAGAATACTCGCAGTCAATTATTATTTATTTTTTAAATACCTTTTTTGTTATATCTTTAGAGGATAGCAATAGTGGTACTGCGCCAGTGGTGTGTTCTCACGTGGGTAGTACCCGACTAGACCCCGACTGGGATAAGTCGGGTCATCCGACCAGCCCCCGACTAATTCACCGTGACGAACTGGTCGGGTACCCGACCAGTTGTCCCGACTAGCCCCCGACTTAAAGTGGGGCCAACTGGTCGGGTACCCGACCAGCCCCCCATTTGCATTTCCACACGGGTAGTGAATTTTCTACGAAGAAATTATTTTTTTGCCAAAATAGATCAATTTTCATTAAAAAAAAAAATAATAGTTGATATTTCAACCCAAAAATATTTTAATTTTTAATACAAAAACAGTTGAATTCAACGAAAAAAATGAATTTTGAACCAAGAAGATTGATTTTTTTCCGAAAAAGGTCCATTTTGAAACGATCTATACGAATTTTCAACCAAATAGTTAAATTTTCAATTAAAAAGATAAACTTACAATAAAAAATGAAATAGTTAAATTTTCAGTAAAAAAATTAAATTTCAAACAAAAAAAAAGACTTTTCAACAAATAGTTGAATTTTGATTCAGAAGATGAATATTTTAAGCCAAGAAGTATAATTTTCAACTGAAAAAGATAAATTTTTAAGCAAATAATTATATGTTCAATCAATGATTTTACCAAAAAAAGAACGAGTTTTCAACAAAATAGTTTAATTTTCTATAAAGTAGTTGAATTTTCAACAGAAAAGAAATGAATTTTCAACTAAGAGGATACATTTGCTCACAAGAAAGACAAAGTAACAAAATACATTAATTTTCAAACAAATAGTTGAATTTTCAACTGAAAAAGATTAATTTAAAATAAACAATGGGATAATTAAATTTTCAGTTAGAGAAAATAATTTTCAACCAAAACGATGAAATTTTAAGCTAGAAGAATAATTTTCTACAAAAAAGTTTTGTTTAACAAAATACATGAATTTTCAACCAAATAGTTGAATTTTCAACTAAAAAAATAAATCATCAACTGAAAAGTGAATAGATAAATTTCAAGTTGAAAAAGTTATTTGCCAATAAAAAAATAATATTAAAAAAACGGTTAAATTTTTCACCAATATAGTTCAATTTTCAACCAAAAATATAAATTTTCAAGCAAAAAGATTAATTTTATACTGAAAAAGACAAATTCTCAACAATATACATGAATTTTCAAACAAATAGTTGAATTTTCAACTAAAAAAATAAATCATCGACTGAAAAGTGAATAGATAAATTTCAAGTTAAAAAAGTTATTTATCAATGAAAAAAAACAATATTGAAAAAACGGTTAAATTTTTCACCAATATAGTTCAATTTTCAACCAAAAATATGAATTTGCAAGCAAAAAGAATATTTTTATACTGAAAAAGACGAATTTTCAACAATATACATTATCTTTTAAACAAATAGTTGAATTTTCAACTAAAAAAGATTAATTTACAATAAAAAATGGGATAATTAAATTTTCAGTTAGAGAAAATACTTTTCAACCAAAACGATGAAATTTTAAGCTAGAAGAATAATTTTCTACAAAAAAATTTTGTTTAACAAAATACATGAATTTTCAACCAAATAGTTGAATTTTCAACTGAAAGAATAAATCATCAACTGAAAAGTGAATAGATCAATTTTAAGTTAAAAAACTTATTTACCAATAAAAAAAAATTAAAGGAACGGTTAAATTTTTCACCAATATACTTCAATTTTCAACCAAAAATATAAATTTTTATGCAAAAAGATTAATCCTATACTGAAAAAGACAAATTTTCAACAATATACATTAATTTTCATACAAATAGTTTAATTTTCAACTAAAAAAGATTAATTTACAATAAAAAAATGGGGTAATTAAATTTTCAGTTAAAGAAAATAATTTTCAACCAAAACGATGAAATTTCAAGCTAGAAGAATGATTTTCTACAAAAAAATTTTGTTTAACAAAACGGTTAAATTTTTCACCAATATAGTTCAATTTTCATCAAAAAATATAAATTTTCAATCAAAAAGGTTAATTTTATACTGAAAAAGACGAATTTCCAACAATATATATGAATTTGCAACTACATTTTCAAAAAAATAAAGAAAACCATTTTTTTGGCATCTTTAGGTACACAAAATAACAAAAGTGCATATTTTGTAATTTTTGGAAATATTATATTTCGACAAGAAATTTTTTTTTTACTTTTTTTCCGCCTAAGGTTATTCACTTCGATTGTTACGGATCTCGTGTTAAAATGGCTCAAGTTTCAGGATTCGTAAAAACAAAAATTTTTTGAAACTTAAAAACATGTATGTGTTTCCTTAGTTTGTTAAAAAAAGCATCAACAAATAGAAAAACGAAAAAAAATTGTTTGCAACTTCAGGTACAAATTAAGAAAATTGCATTTTTCCTCAAGTTTTGAACTAATATATTTCGACGAAAACATTTTGTCTTACTTTTTTTCATCCACGGTTATTATTGTCTTATTAGGTTGGTCCAATAATGACCCGCGGCACTGCGGTTAAAAACTTATTTTACTGTGCCTTTATTTTGAAACCCCGGTGAAACAGAGGTCTATACACGGGTCACCCTCGCTGTGAAAAATTTCTTTTACTAAGGTGGGCTTAGAATCACTGTATAAATTTAATGACAACTAGCAAAAACCCGCGACTGCATCTGACTTTATTAGAAGTACTCGCATTTGCCTGGACGTTTAGCCAGGGGAGAGAAAACTGCAGAAAACCAGATACCGAGATCAGCCGGTTTTCGGCAGTCGAGTTTGAAAGCAGACATTTCCGCTCTAGATTACTTAAAACACAGCTTCTATAAAATTTACAACAAAAAAAATTTGGAAAAATTTTTTCATATACAAAAAATTTTAAAAAGTTTTTATCGTCTTGCCCTAGGTGAGAAATTTCTTTAATTTTTTTTTATTTGTTCGTAATGCTATAAAGAAACTTTTGAGTGTTATTATCAATGAATCTAATAATTTTGAGTTCTTTCGGCCCACCCTATACTACATAACTTGTAAACTTGGGGGCTCAGCCTTTTAAATTTGGGACTGTCTGCTTTAACCATAGGTCATTAACCTTCATAAACTCGAAACAAATTGATGCTATAGTATTTTGGCACTAAATCAGGAATACAGTGAAGAATGTAAATTTTGGAAGAAGAAACTTGGATACGTTTAAAGCTAACGTGAAAACGGTGCAACCCACCCCTAATTGCTTGGCCGCGAGCCACAATCGATTCGACTGGAATGAGACTCCAGGTTGGCGAAGCACGTTCCTGAGGAAGTCTTATGGAAGTCTCACGCACACTTTTTCAAATTTACAGAGAAACACGCATACAATCGGTTCCCTGCTCAAAAATAGGAACGATATAACTTGTCCAAGAATAGAGGGAAAAAGGGATCGAGTTCCAGTGTTTTGGTGAAATTGTGTTATGATCTATAATTAAACATTGAGGGGTTAAGACGCATCGAGAAAGAAGAGTTCCCTGCATTTTGTTCGGCACTTTTTTCTTCACCTACATTTTGTCGCCTGCCAGAAAAAATTTGTTTCGTGTCACTTGTTTTCTGGAAAAAAAAGATTCCGCTTTTCTGGGACAAAGAAACTGATACACGGAAAGAAGGACAAAAATAAAAACACGGGTAGAATTTGATCAAAGTTTTATCCATTTTTTTTTAGAATTTTTGTTATTGCTTTTTCATGAAATTAATTTAATTTATTCAATATGTATAATATATTGGATTTGGTAATCCACTTGTAATTCAGTTAATCCGGAATAATTTAGATAATCGAAGGAATTAAGTTGTAATCCAGAATAATCCAGAGTAATGCATTTGTAATCGAGAGTAATCCACCTATAATTCAGGGTATTCCACTAGTAATCCAGTTAATGCGAAGTCATTTCAGTAATCCAAGTAATTAACTTGTAATCCAAAGTAAACCACTTTTAACTAAAATGGGATCGTTTTTAGTTGGAAATTTATGTATTATATATGGCTTTAGGTCCAGGTAAATTGAAAATAATTGAATTGCGTCAAACCTTTCGGGGGGCGACTGAAAAATGCCCAACAATAAAATTCCCTACACTGTAAAATTCCCGAATTTAATCAATTTAAAAATGGTTTTTTAATCAATATTATTTATTTATTAAAAATGCACAAATGAAATATGTTGATGCAAATAATTATTGTTTAATATTTAATTTTCTAAAACTTTTGTATGAATATTTCATTACTGTATTCTCAATGAATGAATCATATTTATTAAAGAACCAATTTTTCAACATAAACTGTTTGGGATTTTTTCAATTTGGGATTTTTATTTTTTTCGGCAATTATATCCTCTTGAGAATTTATTTTTCGGGATTTTTCAATTCGGGATTTTTATATTTCGACAATTTTATCATTTCGGGAATTTTCTACTTCGAAAATGTTCTTTTTCGAGAATTTTACAGTCTCGGTAATTTTATTTTCCGAGATTTTTTAGTCGTCTCTTTATGATTCGGAAATTTTCTGTCTGGAATTTTCAAATTAGGTAATATTATAAACTGTTCGGGAATTTATCAATTCGGGATTTTTATATTCTAGCAATTTTATCATTTCGGGAATTTTTCATTTCGAAAATTTTCTTCTTCGGGAATTTGACAGTATCGGATATTTTTAGTCGTCCCTTTACAATTCGGGATTTATATATTTGGGTAATTTTATCATTTTGGGAATGCTCTATCTTTAAAATTGTCTTTTTTGGGAATCTTACAGTGTCGGGAATTTTATTTTTCGAAATTTTTATATTGCGGCAATTTTATCCTTTCGGGATCTTATTTTTTGTGATTTTCTAATTCGGGATTTTCATATTTCGGCAATTTTATCATTTCAGGAATTTTTTATTTCGAACATTTTCTTTTCCGGGTATTTTACAGTGTCGGTCATTTTATTTTTCGAGATTGTTTAGTCGTCCCTTTATAATTCAGCAATTTTCTTTCAGGAATATTCAAATTCGGTAATAATATAAACTATACGGAATTTTATTATTCGAGAATTTTCAAATTTGTTAATGTTATAAACTGTTCGGGAATTTTATTATTCTGGAATTTTTCAATTCAAGATTTTTATATGTAGGTAATTTTATAATTTTGGGAATTTTCTTTTTGGAATATTTTCATTTTCGGGAATTTCACTGTGCTGGAAATTTTATTTTTCGAAATTTTTTAGTCATTTCCCGTTTCGACACACAATGATGGCCCTCATCAGTGAATATGATTAAATCTGTAAAAATTACATCATCTCTTGTAGGGACACAATTTACAATTGAAACTGTTATTCTATGGTTGATATCCCAGTTGTAAAATCATATAAAGTTTTCATTTTCTTATTTGTATTTTAATTTTCTTTTCTTTTTTTTTTAATTAAAATGTACTGATTTTTCTGTTCTCATTGTAAATTATTTCTACAAAAGTCCAATTTTTCCAAAATCCCACTGCAGTAAAAATACAAAATTATCAAAAAAACATGAAGGTTAAATAATGCTTTGAATACACTTTGACAACAAATTTCTGGCGATACACATTTGATGAGAAAATGTTTTTTAAATTTTTGTGTATAAAAGATTTAATAAAAAAATGTTTTTAAATATTTTTAATGATTTTTTTTTAAATTTTAAAGTTGTATAAATAAAAATTCTTCAATTTTAATGACTTTAAAGATCAAAAGTCAAAATTTCCATCCTAAAAATCTTCCAAGTTGAAGAAATTTCGACTGTGAACCATTAAAATTACAGAATTTAAAATTGTAAAACATCAAGCTTGCATAATTTTTAATGGTAAATTTTCAAAATTAACAACACTTCAATTTAAAAGATTTATAATTCAAAGTTTTATCATTTTCTACAGTTAGAATTGAAAACTCTTCAATTTTAAAAATGGAAAAATTAAAATTCTTAAAATTTTGATGATTTTGCAGATCAAAAGTCAAGTTTTGAATTCTAAATCTACGACATTGAGGTGATTTTGAATAACTCTTCAAAATTACAGAATTTTTACTTGTAAAACTAAAACTTTTGTCATTTGTAATTGTGAATTTTAAAAATCGAAAAGTTCCCAATTTAAAGATTGACAATTCAAAGTTCTACAATTTTCAAGACTTACATTTGAAAATTCTTCAATTTTGAAAAAGCAGATTTGCACATTTTTCAATTTTTAAGATTTCTATTTTATAGGTAAGTAATTTTGAACGTTTTTTATTTTGGAATAGTTCAATTTTAAAGATTTGCAATTGAAAATTCTTCAATTTTAACGATTTGAAACTTGAAGGTCTTCAATTTTTTAAATCAACAATTTAAGATTGATTATATTGGAATGTTTGTAGTTAAATTTTTTTTGAATATGTAGTTCAATTTTGAAGATTTAAAATGGAATTTTATTGAATTTCATAGATTTACAATTCAAAATCTTTGATTTCGAACATTCAATTTACTTCAGTCAGTGATAGGGAAACCTCCTTACAGTGGATAATGCAACCTACAGTGGATAATCATTAATTAAGAACACAAGTAAAAGAAAAATAATTAATTTTTAATTTTAATTTATCAAAACGTATAGTGTTTTAACTGTTTAATAAATTAAATTAATTATTTCACATACATTAATATTTTTAATGATTGATTATCCACTCTAGGTTGCACTATCCACTGTAAGGAGTTTTCCCCCAGCTGTAATTAGTTCCTATTTTTAAGGAAATTTTTCCAACTCTACATCTAACTTTAAATGTTTAAATGACCTTAAAGCCAGATAAAAATATTTTTTCGGTCGATCTAATATAATGAGATTTTTTTGAAAATTATTACATTAAATAAAATGTTAAGTAACATTTCTCGAAGCTCCCTCCCCTCACACTTAATGAAACAATTAACCCTTTCTAGCGTTTATAAAGACCTTGGACTGCGTGTTGAAAATTTTTGTTTAGTTTATGAAAAACCATACAATTACTTTGAAACCAAATGAAAGAAAAGGGGGGGGGGGGGTGAGACAGAAAAACACGAAATATTTTATTTTCGAGCCACACCAATGTACATTTTTCTTAAATTTAAAATTGCGTCTTGAATTCAAAGTAAATTCCATCCCTGCAATCAGACAGATGGATTTCTGCGAAATTCGGGATGTCCATTATCGCATTGAGTCGTGTGCGATAAACTTTGCGTGGTTCAGTAAATTTAGCATTTTTTTTAAGTTTCTGAGAATTGAGAACTGAGAATGACTGAGATCAGCTGCGACGAAGGGTTATCATCAAACGAGCCTATAAACAAACTACCTAGCGCATAATCATGGATTCCCAAAAAGTCTTATCAATCCTCAAAAGCTACTGAAATACTTCATTCATAAGATGACAATTATTCGACGCACATTCCTCTACTATATAATTTTATTGCGATTACCCATGACTGACTGCAATCTTAATTAGAATGAACCCATTCTACAGATTGAACAGGCAATTTTGTCACGAATTTTAATGTCATGGTAATTTTGTTATCAGAGTAAAATATTTAGAGCATGGACGGAAAGTTTCGTAAACTCTAAGTTGAGTTATCGTGTCAAGGTCATCTCAAGGTCATTTTTAGTTTTTATATTTTTTTCATTTTTTTGTAGTTTTCCTTTTTTTTTTAATTTTTTGCACATTTTTTACTCTTCTTCCTTTTATATACAGACATGAAAGGTTTCAGCCAAGAGAGATGAATCTTCAACCACGAAAGATGACTTTTCTACCATAACAGATGAATATTCAATCCAAAAGAAGAATTTTCGACAAAACTGGAATTATCGAAAAAAAGATGACTCTAACGAAATAGTTCAGTTTTCAACCAAAATACTTAATCTTTCAAAAAAATAGTTGATTTTTTTCACCATATAATTGAATTTTTAAGCTACGAAAATGAATTTTCAACAAAGAAGATTAATTTTCTACAGAAAGGCGAGTTTTCAACAAAATAGAATTTTCAGCGAAAAAATATATGTTTACAACCAAAAATGGAATAGTTGAATTTTTAATTTAAAAAATTAATTTCCAATAGAAAACCAGAATGATCAACCAGTTGAACTCCACCGAAAAACACCTGATTATAAGTCAAGAATGATAAATTTTCAACGAAATAGTTAAATTTTAGACTAAAAAAGATCAGCTTTCAATCAAAAATGGAATCCTTAAATTTCAGGTTTAACAAACTAATTGTTGAATTCGAATAAAAAAGACCAATTTTAACAAAATAGTTAAATCCTCAACAAAAATGATTAATTTTCTTCCCAAACAGATGGATTTTCCAGAAAATACATGCATTTTCTACCAAATAGTTGAATTTTCAACTTATAAAGAAAAAATATTCAACCAAAAAAGGAATAGCCACATTTTCAGATAAAAAATAATAATTTTTGACAGAAAGAAAAAGAATTTTTAGCAAAATTGTAAAATTTTTAACGAACGAAATGAATTTTCAACTCAAAAGTTAATTTTCAACCAAGTAGTTTAATTTTCTACCAAATTGTTGAATTTACAAACCAAAAGGCGAATTTTCTACAAACAGTTAAATGTTCAACCAAAAAAACGAATTTTCTACAAAAAATTAAATTTTGAACAAAAAAGTTAATTTTTAACCAACAGGTGAATTTTCAACTAAAAAAGATAATTTTTCAGCCCAAAAAGGAATCGTTAAATTTTAAGTATAAAAACCTAATTTTCAAAAAAAAAAAAAGAAAGAATTTTCAACTAATTTAATTCAATTAAAAAAGACGAATCTTCAACAAAATAATTTAATCCTTAAGCAAAATGATGAATTTTCAACAAACAAGATTAATTTTCTTCCCAAACAGATGAATTTTCAAGAAAATACATCAAATTGCCATCAAATAGTTGAATTTTCAACTTAAAAAATGTTCAACCAAAAATGGAATAGCTAGATTTTCAGATTAAAAAAAACTTAACAACAAAAAATCTGGCAAAATAGTTCAATTTCCAACCAGAGATAAATTTTCAACTAAAAAGTTAATTTTCAACCAAGTAGTTTAATTTTCTACCAAACTGCTGAATTTGCCAATCAAAAGACGAATTTTCTACATACATACATACATACATACATTGATTAGCAGTTCGAACTCGGAAGTTCATTGCCTCACTACACGATTCGGGTAGTGTTTCTAGGTGGATATTTACTACCAATGTGGGCCCACCAGACAAAACAGTTAAATGTTCAAACAAAAAAAAAACAAATTTTCTACAAAAAATTAAATTTTGAACAAAAAAGTTAATTTTTAACCAAATAGTTGAATTTTCAACTAAAAAAGATACATTTTTAGCCAAAAATGGAATCGTTAAATTTTAAGTATAAAAAATTAATTTTCAACAACAAAAAAAAGAATTTTCAACCACTTGAATTCAAATAAAAAAGACGAATTTTCAACAAAATAATTTAATCCTCAAGCAAAATGATGAATTTTCAACAAACAAGATTAATTTTCTTCTGATTTTTCAAGAAAATGCATCAATTTGCCACCAAATAGTTGAATTTTCAGCTTAAAAAATTTTTAACCAAAAATGCAATAGCTAGATTTTCAGATTCAAAATAACTGAACAAAAAAATATCTGGCAAAATAGTTCAATTTCCAACCAGAGATAAATTTTCAACTAAAAAGTTAATTTTTAACCAAGCAGTTTAATTTTCTACCAAATTGTTAAATTTTCAAACTAAAAAGATGAATTTTCTACAACACAGTTGAATTTTCAAGCCAAAAATACGAAACACGTATCAGTTAATATTTAAAAAAAAATATGAACACTACAAAATTGAATAAAATGTTAATTTTTTATTAGTTTTTTTTTAATATGCGAAAAGAAATTGTGTTGAACTTTTGCCGAAACAATATTGAGTAAATCGGCCTTCAGTAAATTTTCCAATAATAGATCTCACACCAAGTGGATAATTGATAGGTTTATTTAGTCATCCAATCTTCACATCTATAATTCAAAATATTGAAGAACAAATAGACAATAAATGTCAGTAAAATTTGCATTTTATATAGTTGAATTTTCAACTTTCAAAGACGAAATTTCAACCAAATGGTTGAATTTTGAAAGAAAAATGAATTCAACCACAAACTGTTGAATTTTTAATCAAATAGTCGAATCTTCAAGTCAAAAAGACGATTTTTTTAGAAGACAGCTGAATTTTCAACCAGGAACTTTTCTACCAAAAAAGATGAAGTTCTAATCCAAAAAGACAAATTTTCAATAAAGCAGTTGAATTATCGAACAAAAAGTATAAGTTTTTAACAATATAATTAAATTTTCAACAAAATAGTTAGAGTTTCAACCAAAAAAGATGAATCTTTAACCAAATGGTCGAAATTCTAAACAAAAAAGATTAATCTTCAACCAAAAACAGTTGGATTTTTAGCTAAATAGTTAAATTTTCAAGCCTAAAAGACACATTTTTTAGATGGCAGATGAATTTTCAAGCCAAAAGGACGAATTTTATATCGAAAAAGACGAATTTTCAAGATAAATTTTCAATAAAATATGTAATTACCTCTTCAACAAAATTGTTGAATTTTCAAATAAAATGATGTATATTCAACAGCAAAAAAGTGCATTTTTAACAAAGAAGTTCATCTTTCAACCAAGTAGATGAATTTTCAATAAAATAATTAATTCTCAATAAAAAATGTAATAGTTGATATTTTGACCAAAAAATAGTTTAATTTTCCATGAAAAACAGTTGAATTTAACCAAAATGTATGAATTTTCAACAAAAGAGTTGAATTTTCAACCAGGAAAGATTTTTTAGTCAAAATAGAAAAAAATTCAACTAAATTGGTGAATTTCCAAACCAAAAAGGCAAATTCTCTAGGAAACAGTTGAATTTTAAACCACAAAATATGAATTTTCAACCAAAGTGATAAATTTTCAACTTAAATTCTGAATCCTAAAAAAATGCGTTTTTAGTAAACGAGTTCAGCCAAGTAATTTAATTTTCAATAAAAAACGAAGCATTTTCAAAGAAAAAGGTTTTATCGAAAACTTCTCTTTTTTTTTGTAGAAAATTAACTTTCCTGTTTAAAAATTGATCTTATTTAGTTGAAAATTTAACTATTATGCTCAAAATTATTTTTCTTCGGTCGAGAAGTAAACCATTCTGCTGAAAATTCATTTTTTTGGTTACAAAATAATTTATTTAATGGAAATTTCAAATTTTACATTTTTAGAAAATTTATATTTTTCAGTACAATATTATTTTTGTACATTTTTTGGTTGAAAATGTAACTATTTTGTTTAAAATGCGTCTTTTTATAAAAATTAATTTTTTAAACTAAAATTTAACTATTTTTTTGCAAAGAATAATGTATTTTGTTGAAGATTCGTCTATTATTTTTGTAGAAAATTATTCTTGTTGGTTGAAAGTTTATCAGTTTGGTTACAAATGTAACTACTTGGTTGAAAGTTGAATTCTTATGTTAAAAATTGATTTTTTTTAGGGTGCAGATTCATCACTTTAATTGAAAATCTATCTCTTTGTTCGAAAGTTGAACTACTTTGTTAAAAATTCATTTTTTCTCGCCTTAGACTGATAATTTTAGTTGAAAGTTTATTTCTTTGGTTGAAAATTTAACTATATGGCTAAAAGGTTTTTTTTTTATTGAAAAGTAATATTTTTAACTGAAAATTTAACTATTCCATTTTTGTTAAAAAATTTATCTTTTTTATTTGAAAAGTAAACTATTTGGCGGTGGTCCTCATTAAGGTGGTCCACACTTTTTTCTGGGGCTCTATAAAACAATCTTATAGGGGTGACATTAGAGAAATAATTATTTATTTGAATTCCATAGCTAATTGTGAAGAGAACTCTTGAGTTTTAACTCCATCCACCTAATATTGACGTTTTTGAATGAAATGTACAAAAACGTCTTTCTTCTTACGGGAAATACGTGTTAAACTGCATGGAGCTTGCAGAACCGCTAAAAATAATTTTTTTTTAAACACATTTATTTTGTTCTGGATTCGAACAAATTTGAGGACGATAATCATGAAAATTCGAAGAAAAAAATGTGGACGCTCTCAAACGATGATTCGCACTTTTTATGGGAATGGAAAAGGTCAATTGGACTTTTGAAGTTGGGTTTGGAAATAGACATGTTTATTTCCATTGAATCCACCTTAACGAGAGCATATCCTTGACCATTAATGAATCATTCACCTGGCGCTGATATCAAGGAATTTGATTCTGTCCATCCAAGCAAGAAAGTAAAAAGACGCACGCGAGTGTTAGTTACGCTGCTATAAAAGGGCCGATGCATCGTATAACTATAGAAGCGGTTCGCTTCTGCTTCTGCTTTTGTGTTCCAATCGTGAAGCAGTCTTCCAATCGGGCGTCGAAGTCGCCCACCGGAACAACCTGCCTGCCTGCCTGCTGGGTGACTTCAACGAGTCGTCTCGCGAAAATTCACTAGAGAAGACTCTTCTCTATTTCAAAATGCGCCAAAATCATATTTCCCGCGTTAAACGACCACGGAAAGTTCAAAACTTCAAAATAAACTTACGTAACTTCATTTGTTTATATAAAAACCTACTTCAGAAAATTAAAAATATTATTTTGATTGTATTAATGAGTGGCGAAATAATAGTGTTATGCAATTCAGGATGATCATTTTTTAATTCATGATCCTTTCTTAAGAAATGTCACGTGGTCAATTATTAGATTTTATTATATTTGGCGGCTTTATTATTTGAAATACGGTTGCGAAGTACTATGGACGTATTCACTATGGGTCTATTTATTTGTGCTCATTTTATGAGCATTTTTCTTCCTCATAAGTATCAAATAAATTTGCTTCCTCATAGAGGGAGGTTTTCCTTAACAAAAGAAAAAAATTGATGCGTTCAATATTTTTCAAGCTTCTGTCTTTCCGAATATTTTATTTTCAGAAAATCAGAGGGCCCACCAAAATGTCAATTGATGTGTTCTGTTACAATGAACAACTCTCTAACATACGGTAGTTTTATATTTCAAATTAATACCTCATATAAACAATGTAACTCTTCTCAAAACTTTCTAAGTAGCCATTGATTAATTAATAATGGTCTTCGAGACTTCGTCAAAAGATCAATCCACGCGTCTCGAAGACGCGAAAAATATTGCATCAAATGCAGTACTGTTATATTCCCAATATAAAAAAATCTTCTTATAAAAAGGAAACTAATTTTGTTGAAAAATTTAAAAACGATATTGGTAGGTTATGGTAAATCATGAAAACTTCTTAATTTTGGCAATCGATGCGTCTCGAAGACGCGAACAAATATATTATATACATTATAGTTGTTTTCCCAATATTAAAAAAGTTTTCCTCATATCAAAACGATAAACAACTTTTTTTTCAATTTATAAATCGGTATTGATAGATCATAAGAGGTTAAAGAAGGTTCGTCAATAGGTCATTCGACGTATCTCGAAGACGCAAATAAATATGTCAAATACAGTACTGTAGTGCTCCTATATGAACAAAGTTTTTCTCACATAAACAGAATACACAAATTTTGTTTAAGCTTCATAAATCTGTACTGGACAGTCATAAAAGGTTCACCAATAGGTCAATCGATGCGTCTCAAGGACGCGAACAAATTCTCTGCATGTAATATTGTCGTGTTTTGAATATAAAAAAAAGTTTTCTTCATATAAACAGAATAAACCATTTTCTTTTAAACTTCACAAATCGGTACTGGTTGGTCATAAAAGGTTCATCAATAGGTCAATTAATGCGTCTCAAGGATGCGAACAAATACTCTACATGTAATATTGTCTTATTTTGATTATAAAAAAAATGTCTTATATAAACAGAATGAACCATTTTTTTTAAATGCATAAATAGGTACTAGTGGGTCATAAAAGGTTTATCAATAGGTCAATCGATGCGTCTCAAGAAGCGAACAAATACACTGCATATAATATTGTCAGATTTTAAACATCAAAAAAGTTTTTCTTGTACAAACAGAATAAACCATTTTTTTACACTTCATAAATCGGTACTGGCAAGTCATAAAAGTTTTAACAATAGGTCGATCGATGCGCCTCAGAGACGCTAGATTTATACATATTTACATATTTACATATTATATTATATATATATATAT
>CAKNYM010053081.1:564224-609016 GCA_932195095.1 Andricus curvator
ATACGCTAGATTTCGTATTGTTGTATTTTGAATATCAAAAAAGTTTTCCTTATATAAACAAGGTAAAACTTTTCTTTTTAAATTTCTAAATGCAAGAAAAACAACTTCTAAATGGTCGATCTACCTCAAAATCCCATCAGACCTGGATATCAATCAGAGCTACACTTCATCCAAATTTCATGATCGTAGCTCTTTTACTTTTCAAATTATGGTGAACAGAAAAAAGTTACACACACACACATAAACACACGGGCATTTAAAAAAAAAATTATTTTCGAGCTTTCGAGAAGTATGGTTCAAAATATATAAGGGCAGGTCCGTCTGGACTGTTTGACTTTTTATTTTGTTTAAAAAGTGCAATTTAATTAATTGTATTTTAGCTGGGGCTCTAGAGCCCTGTTCTCAGTTACATTCCAAATGTAAAGTTTATTAAATTAAACTAATTGAACAAAATAAAAACTCAACTGGGCCAGACAGACGTGCCCTTATATATTTGGAACCATTTCGAAAAATTTGAAAACAAAATTTACATTCTTCAAATTATAAAACCGCCGAATATAGACCATGTAATTGGTCACGTGACAGACTGTCACATGCCATTAATGGCTGTTTTCAGTTTGTTCTTTTCAATTTTCTGAATTTTTTAGATCACAATTTCCAAATGAGGAATTTTAATTCTTAAAATTTTCGTTTTTAAAAGAGGAACTTTAAATGGTGAATGATTCTTTAATAATAACCGCAACAATTTCGGTTACATAAATTTATCTAATAATAATAATTTTTTATTTAAATGATTTAGGTTTCATTTTCAAAGACTAATTTTAGGTTTTAAAGAGATTCGAAAATAATTTAATTCCTCAGAAGATTTAAAAAAAATTTTAACGTAATGTTAACACACTTATTAAGAATCCTGGGAAATGTTCAAATATTTTTTACCTTGAAAAATGACTTTTAAGAGAAAATTGAAATTGAAGAATGAAGTTCAAGATATATTTAAAGGCTTTGAAAGGGTACCAAAAAATTTGTAAACTTAAAAATATTTTTAAAAAATTTTAACAAAATGTAAAGTTTTGAAGAAGTCGAAACTTATAAGAGTTTTGAAAGGTTTCAAGATATTAAAAAAATTTTCTTAAGATTCCTGGGAAATTTTCAAATAATTTCTTATTTTGAAAAGTTAATTTTTAAAGAAAATTTGAAAACATTTCAAAAGATTTCTAAAAATATCGAATAAGAATTCTGGAAAATTGTAAGACAATTTTTTGAATTTTAAAAGATTAATTAAAAATAATTCAGAATGTGAAAAAAAAATTTAATAAAATCTACATTCAAGCATTTTAAATGATTTTCAAAATTGTAAAAAAAGAGTCTGACAGATTTTAAGGCAATTTTAGGAATAATTCGAGTAAGTTTAAAATATATTCATGAATCTTAGAAGTTTTGAAAAGATTGACAATATTTTAAAACTTTGAATGATTTCTGAAAATTCATTAAATATTTTTTTATTTCTTCCAATCGTCTGCAAGTCCTAAATATCTCGAATTTATCCGAAAATTTCTCAAAATCCTATGAAATAAAAAAGCTTTCTTAGAAATTCTGTAGATACTTTTTCGACATATCTGAAATCTTCCAAAATTATTTTGAAGTTTTTTAAGGAACCTAGGAAAATCATATTTATATAACCTTGAAATAAATTTGAAAAAAATTAAAAACTGGGTCGTTTATTCGTGGTTTTATCTCATTTGGTGGAAATTAAATATTTTGTTGTCAAAAATGCAACTGTTCAGTTTAAAATTAATCTATTCGTGTTAAGGATTAAACTATTTTGTTGAAAGCTCGTCTTTTTTTGAATGAATTCAATTTTTATTTCAAATCAAAAACAGTTGAATTCAACCAAAAAGATGAATTTTCAACATAATAGATGAATCCTCAACCAAAACTGATTAATTTTTTAACCAAACTCTTGCATTTTTAACTAAGAAAGTTTTTATTTCTACCAAAACAGATGAATTTTCAAACCAAAAAGACAAATTTTCGATTTTTGGTTGAAACTTGACCTTTTTTATTTAAAACATCAACTGCTTTCTTCAAAAATTATTTCTTTTGTTTAAAAATAGAACCATTTTATAGAAAATTTGTCTTTTTGACTTAAAAATTAACCAATTTGGTTGAAAATTTGTTTGTATCTTGACTAGTAGAAATTTAATTAATTTTGGTTGAAAATTCATCTGTTTGGTAAGAAAATTCATCTATTTGGTTGAAAATGAAATTTTTTTTTGGAATTAATATTTTCGGGTTAAAAAGTGAAACTGTTTTTAGGAAAATTCGTCTCTTTTGAAAAAAATGTCATCTTTTTTGGTAAAACGTGCAACTGATTGAGAATTCATCTTTTCGGGTTGACAATTAAATTATTTGGTTCAAAATGACCTTTTCGTTGGAATTTTTACTTGCCATATCTGAAATCTTCAAAAACTTGAGGAAAATTAGATTGATTAAAAACAAATAAACCTAAAAAATAAATACATATTGGAAATTTGTATTTTGTATTAAAAATTATTTAAATTAAAAATCCGAATCTTATTCAGGTTGATTCAAGTCCATGCGTCAACTTGATATTGGATTGCGTAAAAAATTTCAAATTGTTCAATATAAAAACTTACAATTAGAGTGAAATTTATAATACGCTTAAATACTTTTTTCATCCTTTCTTTAGACAGATTATTTGAACTAGCGATAAAAAAATGATATTAGATCGTTGACCTATGAGCTAAAAAATCTGAACAATTACTAAGATCTCTTCTTCTCCCTGAAATGAATAATTAATCATTTTTGTAATGTATTACAGTTAAGGCATATCTGCTAACTCTTAGAAGCAAATCAAACTGAAAAATTGAGCTTTCAACTTTCTTTCAACATAAAAGAAAATTAAACATTCGTAATACAAAAACGTATAGTAAGCTTATTTGCGATACGAGCTTCCTGTAGCATACATGGAAGCTTTTGCAACACCCACATATTATTATAGAGAATAAAGATTATTTTTCTTCATTCATGGTGATTATAATCTACTATATAATTACTAGCTTTTAACGACGTCTGGTATAATAAAAATAAACATAGGACGTAATCCTTATCGTAAATTGATTCATTTGATCAAACGTTATTACCTATATTCCGTTCACAACTCTTTCACGTCTGAATGTTCATTTCATTCAAGAGAAGCAGAAGATTAATTGCATATTTAGGTCAAATTAATGTAGGTACTGTATTAAATTAAATTCAACCAACTTCAAATTCCTAAATTTTCGACCAGAAATGGAATAGTTAAATTTTCAGTTAAAAAAATTTAATTTTCCGCATAAAAAAAAAAATTTCAACCAAAGTGATGAATTTTTAACAAAACAGTTTAACTTTCAAACAAGTAGATTTATTTTCAACCAAAAAGATGAATTTTCAACTAGAATGGAGAATATTTAACTGGAATACTTGAGTTTTCAATCAAGTAGATTAATTTTCAAATAAAAAGATTAATTTTCTACCAAAGAATACGATTTTTTAACAAAATACCTGAATTTTCAACTCAGAAAGACAAATTTTTAACCAAATAGTTAAAGCTTGAACTAAAAGAGATCAATTTTTAACAAAAAATTGAATAGTTAAATTTTAAGTTAAAAAAAAAAAAATTAATTTTTATTCAAACTGATGAATTTTCAACTAAAATGATGAATCTTCAACTGAAATAGTTGAATTTTTATTCGAAAAGATGAATTTTCAAACAAGAAGATTAATTTCTACCAGAAAAGACGAATTTTCAACAAAGATAAATTATAAACCATAAATTGAATAGATACATTTTCATTTAAAAAAATCAATGTTCAACCAAAAAGACGAATTTTCAATTAAAATGATGACACATTTATTTGGAATAGTTACATTTTCAGTTAAATTTTTTTTTTTCAAAAAAAACTAAACTTCAAAGAAATAGTTACATTTTTAAACAAAGTGATGAATTTTCAAGAAAAACATTAATTTTCAACCCAGAAGATTAACTTCTACAAAAAAAAAATTCAACTGAAAAAGATTATTTTTCAACCAAAAATTGAATAGTTACATTTTTATTAAAAAAAGTTAATGTTCAACCAAAGAGATGAATTTTTGAATAAAATGATGGAATATTCAAAAATTTTATTTATACATTATACATTACATTTTCGGTTTAAACAAAAATTAAATTAAAAAGAAATTGCAACAAAATAATAAAAGTTTCAACTGTAATAGTTCAATTTTAAGTAAAGCAATTAGTTCCCAGCCAAAGAAAACCAAATTTTTAACAAAATAACTCATTTGTCAAGCAAAGAAGATTTTAATTTTTAATGAAAAACAGTTGAATTCAATAAAAAAGACGACTTTTCAGCATGAGTTGAATTTTCAAGCAAAAATATGAATTTACATCAAAGAAAATTAATTTTCTATCATAAAGAACGAATTTTCAACAAAATACATTAATTTCCAACCAGATACTTCAATTGTCATCTAAAATCGATCAATTTTCAACGAAAAATAGAAGAGTTACATTTTCAGTTCAAAAAAATTAATTTAAAATCAAAAAGAATTAATTTTCAACAAAACAGTTGAAAACAGCAATATAAAGCTACTTTTACAAATGAAGAATCATTGAAAATTTCAGGTTTTCCAGGTTTCCTGGTAGGGTAGACGAAAAATGAAGAATTTTTAGTAAAATACATTAATTTTCAACAAAAGAGATAAATTTTCAACGAAAATGTGAATCTTCGACAAGGTAGTTCAACTTTCAACGAATTAGTTCAATTTTCTAAAAAAAACGGCGTATTTTTGAACAAAATACATGCATTTTTCACTAAAGAAGATAAATATTCAATCCAAATTTAATGGTTAAATTTTCATTAAAAAAATTCATTAAAAAATTTGATTTCCAAGCAAGGTTTAATTTTGAACCAAAGAGAAGAATTTTAAACTCTAATGTGAATCTTCGACTGAAAAAGATGAATTTTTAACAATGTAGTTTAAGTTTCAACCAGAAAATTTACGTGAACGCACACTTAAGCTCATTGTTCCTTTATATGTTCTTTCGCCACAAAACCTTCATTCATGTTCGACATAAAGATAATCAGCATCTGACAATTCCCATCCATCGGTACTATATACTTAAACTTTATTAAATTGACAATCTTGCGTTGCGTAATGTCCATTTTAATCCATTTTAATCCATATTAATCCATCTTTAGTTTTCGCAATCACACCTTATCTTAAAGATTAAAATTATACGAATTTAACAGTTTAGCAGAAAGTTCGTCTTTTTGGCTTCGAAATTTAGCAATTTGGTTGCGGTTTTTTCTTTCTCAACTAAAAAAACTTTCTTGGTTGAAAATTCGCCTTTCTGGTTTGAAAATTCATCTCTTTGGTAAAAATTTGATCTTTTTTGGTTAAAAATGCAACTGTTTGGTTGAAAAATAATCTGTTTTGGTTGAGAATTCAACTATTTTGTTGAAAATTCATCTTTTTTGTTGAAAATTTTGACTGAAGATTTATCTTTCTTAGTTGAAAGTTCATGTGTTTTGTTAATTTTTTTTTGAACTGAAAAATTAACTATTGCATTTTTGATTGAAAATTGATCATTTTTTGTTGAAAATTCATGTATCTTGATGAAGATTTGTCTTTTTCGGTGAAAAAGTAATCTTATTGGGTCAAAATTCATTTTTCTTTGGGTGAAAATGAAACTAGGTGGTTCAAAGTTTATTTATTTCTTAACTAAAAAATCTTTCTTTGTTAAAAATCTACTTTATTGAAAGTTCATTTTTTCCAGTTGAAGATAAGATCCACATTTTAGTTGAAAATTCATATCTTTTGTTGAAAATCATTGAGTTTAAAATTCATGGATTTTGTAAAAAATGTCTTATTCAATTGAAAATTTATCTCTTTTGGTAGAAATTTAACTGATTTGTTGAGCATTCATCTTTTTGTAAAGAAAAATCGTCCGTTTGGATTGAAAATTCAACTGTCTTCTAAAACATATTCTAAATGATTCGTCTTTTTGGCTTAAAAATTGAACTATTTGGTTGAAAATACACCTTTTTTGGTTAGAGTTTTATTTTTTTCTATTCGATAATTCGACTATTCGGTTGAAAATTCATTTTTGTAGGTTGAAAATAAAAAATCAACAATTTTTTTGAAAATTCGTCCCTTTTGCTTGAAAGTTTAACTGTTTTGTTAAAAATTGGTCTTTTTGGATAGAAGATTCGTTCTTTTACATTGAAAATTCATTTTTTTTGACAGAAAAGTTCTTGTTTAAAAATTTGTCTTTCTTGGTTTAAAAATACAAAATACAAACGTTTTGTCTAAAATTAATACCTTGTTGTTGTTGAAAATTCAACTATTTGGTTGAAGAATCATCTTTCTTGGTTGAAAATGAACTTATTTGTTCAAAATTCATTTTCTTCGGGTTTAAAAGTAAATTATTCTCTGAAACATTCGACTTCAAGCTTAAAAACTCAACTATTTCGTTCACCGGGAATGTTAACATTTCTGAATTTATTTGATGCCAATGAAATTAACTGATATTAAATAAAATATTGATATAATTTATCTAAATGTAAATTGTAATTATGTCTGTGTTATAATTGCTTGTTTTTCTAAAAGCGTTGATGAATATGATGCATAATATGTTTTGTACATCATTTATCTGTATGAAGTTGATGATCCACTCACTATTTCTCAATCTTGGGGTATAATACGGCGCGCAGCTTCCAAGTCGTTTTTGTATTCACGTTTGCTTCACTTGCTCTTTGCTTGCTCTGCATCCGGGGTAAATACATATCTATGACGTGCTTATATCACAAGTTGGATTATCACCAGTCGAGAAAAAAAGAAAGACCATGAGGAACGTCAAGTGTTCATGACTTTTTTCTTTCTCATGCTTAATCGTGCAATTAATTATGATAAACTGATTAATTTGCCCCAAATAAGATCTCGATGCATACGCACTTACTATCAAGGATGACATAAATACGTATAGGAAGGTTTAATCAATTAGAAAATTGAACATCAATCCAATTTCGATTATGAACATGGTTATAGGTTATGGATAGTTCCATTGATGAACCAAGTTTTCCAACAAGAATGTTAAAAATAATTAAATTAGAATAGCTTCCAAATGTGACTTTTGTAGAAGGGCTTGAAAGAAGGTTTAATTCTAGAATAGCCATTCGAAAATTGTAAATAACCATAAAAGTAGCATTGAATGAGAAATATCATCTGGTCTTAACTTCTTATTGCATTAGGAGGAAGTATCATTTCATATGAAAATAGAGATCCTGATTCTTGAGGAACATCATCAATGAAGTTTATCGAAAAAGAACACATAAAGCAAAAATAATATATGGGATAGATGATCTACCGGAAAGGTTGCAGACATATCGTAAAGTCAATTGGTAAATGACAAATTTTGATTTAAAAATGTTTTAAATCAGATCAGTTGTTGTATTCTAAAGATCTAATGAATAACAACTTAAATTCAGTATAAGTCTACAAGTGACCTACATTCAAAGGATTCATCTAGTACCATCTGAAGATAATTGTCATCTGGAACGATCCACTCATGAATTCAGAATCTTGAATTTAAATATCTAAACTCAGAAATTCAGGATCATTTTATTTGAGAAATGAAGACAAGTACCATCATACGAAGAATAAAGTAAACAACTTCAACTTCACTATGGTTGTTTCTTTTATAAGTTCAGTTTAAATTCCCTTAATAATCGTATAAACCGATAAAATCTAAATGAAGATACTAAGGAATTCCATCTACAACTAAAAAACTTCTATTAATTATGAACTAAACCAGATAACCAGAAAATAAATAAAAAAGACTGAAGATCATCAAGTACCTATTGCACAGCATTGACCCTCCTTATTCATGAGGTCATCGACACCTGAATCAATCATCAATAATCAATACCCAACAAACTTCCAAAACCACCACCCAAATCTTGAACATCTTGAACCAATCTAATCTGCAACCGCTTCCCTTCTATGACTTCCGTCTTAAAATAGCGATAGAACAGTGGTTCTCAACTGCTATCGGCTCCCCACAAATCATCACTCACTCTCCATATCTTCACAAGCAACACATCATCGTAACCAAACGTCAAATCAAAACGAAACCTTCACATTAGCCGAATGAAAATTTGATATATAAAAAAGAAAATAAGTTTGGTACTCACAACACCCTCTGCTCCAGATATCCATCCCGTGTAAAGGACAGCCACTACTCCGAAGACCCAGAGGACTTCTCCGGATTGCGGAAATGCTGTTAAGATGCGACCCTTGGGCCGCATCCTGCCCCTGTAGCCTCTATCAACCAGCCTTCTCTTCACCCTTGTCACCCGTCTTCACCCTGGTGTTCTGAGGCCGGGATCAACCCGAAACTCACCAGGTCCTCGTGACAGGTCCTCCTGCAATCTCTCGTGTTACCGCAGCTCCCGGTGGAGGTCTCGCGGCATGTCCTTAACCAGGGAGAGCCTGAAGGGCCTGTAACCTGTAACTCGCGAGCGATTTAAGGTCCACGCCGCGGCGAGTGTCGGAGGATATCGAGTCGGCCGAGCCGAGCCTTGGGTCGTTCTGTCGTGGCGGAGCTGGCTCTTCTCTCTCTTTCTCTCTCCCTCGCTCTCTCCTCCTCCTCTTGACTTTTTCTTAGCTTATTCGCTGTTCGCCCCGTGCTGTATCCTTGCGCGGTTCTGCGCTGTCGCGCGTGCTGTCGTGCGGCCCGCTTTGCGGTCGGATATACGTATAACTATAACGCATGGACGGATTACACCGCGCGGACCCAGGAGAGGAGAAAAAGAGAGAAAGATTGTGGAGGAGAAGAAGAGAGAGTGAACCCCGAAGAGAGGGAGCGAGAAGAAACCTTCCCGGCCGCGCAACAGTCCCGGGGAGATGCGCGATCTGCTCTGGTGGTGCTTGCTCTGGTGCACTGCTCGCGGTTACTAGTC
The DNA here is from genome assembly GCA_932195095.1 of Andricus curvator. NCBI lineage: Eukaryota > Metazoa > Arthropoda > Insecta > Hymenoptera > Cynipidae > Andricus > Andricus curvator. The sequence continues at coordinate 573,248 of CAKNYM010053081.1, forward strand.
TGGACCGAGAGCGCCGAGTCTGGAGTCTGGCCAGGCAGTCCAAGCAGCTTTCTTAGCGGACTTGCTAGCATAGGGAGGCTCTCTCTCGCTCACTCGCTCGCTCTGCGCGAGGACATCGCCGGAACGTGGAAGCCCCCGTGAGTTGTTGCACGGGGGAGGCTTATCCGCAGGATCATCAGTGGAAGGATCATCAGCATCATCAGCTGCAGCATCATCAGCTGTGGTTACGTCAGAGAAAGGGCCATCGTCATTAGCAGGTGCAGCAGTAGCATCATCCACCGGCGCAGCACGAGGAGCAGGAAACACCACCACTCAGAACCACCACCAGCAGCCTCCTTTCGGCGGAGGAATTCTAGCTGGCGTGGCTCGTGTCCGCCTCCACCTTCCTCCTCCTCAGTTCATTCAGAGTCCTCCCTGGATGGGACGACTCGCACACGTCTCCTCTTCACGGTGCCCGCCGCCCGAGATTATTTGCCCGAACAGTCCGTCCGTAAACGGAGTTAATAAGGCTGTGGTGAGGCAGACTCCCTAGACCCCACAGGAATAGGGAGGCCGAAATGATCCGGCCGGGATTGCGGTGAGTCCACCCTTATTTCTTACACTCCATCATATCATCTTTTCTTCCTTTTCGTATTTTTATCGTCAAGTTTTCAATCAGCTCCAGAGTGACCCTTTCATCCTTCCTCTGATTCTTAGTCGTTCATTGTCATCTTTTGCATCCATTTCTTCGTTAACTTCATTTTCATCATCCTCAACAACTTTATGAATTTTCAACATTTCTTTCAACAACTCATCTTCTTCTCTGTGATATTTTCTTCGTCATTAACCATAATCATCCACCTCTTTTTTCACCCTTTCGGTCTTTTCATAATCCTCATCTAACTCTTCCTCTTCCTTTTTTGGTCTTCCATCCTCCCTATTTCCTTTTTCATAATTTTCATTCATTTTTCTATATCCTTAACATTTTCGATCTCATGATGATTAGACACCCCCGATTTCCTGAGGTTGAGCACCACTGACATACTTTCGCTTTCAGACACTTCCTCTTCCTCTCATCTTCATATCTCCTAATGCTGCAAATCTTCTTCATTTATCAATTACTTTTTCATTACTATTTTTTTGATTTTTTATATTCTTATATTTTTTTATTCAACTCGCTATGGTTCTTTTCCAAGTTCATAGTGCTTGATCATCAGAGAAGTGTCAAATACTTTTATTTTTTATGTCTCTTATTCTAATATAATCTCAATACAATTTTAATATTATTTTATTATTTTTAATATTTTCACGTATTTTAAATAAGCTGCAGTGTCTCGGGAAGAATCGTAATTCGTTGCGTCGGACAGAACTTGTTTGATTCATTTACGATATGGAAATGTGGATACTCTTTCACTTATAGTTCAGTTGTACCTAATTATTCATTAAGATTAAAAGTGCGGTAGTGAGTTTCTTTCCCTGAAAATACTGGTGGTTTCAATTTATCGCAGTTTAAACTTAGAAGTTCATTTCGAACTTCTGGAAACTTAGGGTACCATTGAGGGTTAGTCATTCTGAACTGGTTCAGTTTCCTCTTTTATTTTGAAAGGGTTTCGCACTTTAAGGCCAGAATTGGCCGAATTTTTGTGTTAATTGAAAACTATACTTAAAGTTTGTTTTTGGGATTAACAATCTTCATTTACATTTTTGAAATAGTGCATCTGCTCAATACATTTGTATTTTGTTATAAAAAACTTTTATTTGCTTTTATGTGTATTCCTACTTTAATATTTTCTCAGGCCTCTGGCTCATGTCACTATTGACAATATTTGACACTTTTTTAACGATGCAACTACTTTGCTACTATTTACAAAAATGACATTAGTGCAACTTTTTTTTTTATTTTGCCTATAAACATTTAGTTTGGTTGCCTTTTTCCTCTTTTTTTCCTTTGTTACATACTTGTCTCTAATGAGCCGATTTCAAGGGATTTCAAATATTTCAGCAAATGTGAAAGGATTTCTGAAAATTTGAAGAGATTTCAGAAATTGAAGATGTTTTATGGGATTTTACTCGATTTTTTTGGGATTACTAGGGATTTCACAAGATTTTAGTGATTTGATCAATTCCAAGGGATTTTAAAGGATGCCAAAGAGTTTAGTGTATTTTGTAAGATTCCAAGAGATTTAACGAGATTTTCACATTTTTAAGGGTTTTCAAAGAATTTCGTACAGGCTTTCGAAAAATTGCAAGGAATTTTGAAAAGGCATCCAGAAAATCAATCATATTTAAAAGATTTCAACTGATTTATTATAGAGAACTTTAGGAAATTAATGCAATTTCAAGGGATTTCTACGAATTTTAAGGGATTTCAAAGATTTTAAGGGATTTCAAAAGTTTGACGAGTTTCCCAGAAATTTCAGAGGATCTCAACAGATTTCAGGGGTTCTTCAATAAGGATTGTAATTCATTTCAAAGCTTTTAGGGTATTTTAAAATTTTTGAAAGAATTTCACGCGATTTTATGGGAAATTTATATTGTATACCAGATTTGAAAAATAGTTAACTCCTCGATTTAATATTTGAATGATTGCAGAAAACTATTTTTCTACTATTTTCAAAATTTATACTACTGTTGACACTATATTATTTTGATCTCTAGAGTGATTTCGAGTCTTATTTTGAGAAGTAATTGTTTTTTATATGGATTTATCAATCTCGGGTTTATTATCAAACTTTTAATTTCTCTTTCTTCATTTTGGCTTTGGACGTCTTCTTTATTGTCTCTTAATTTATGTATATCATACTTATTTTATTTTATTTATAGCTGGTGTTTGTTATATTATATTTATGATATATTTCTATATTATATTTTTTTTATTGTCTTTACTTTTGCCCGGTCTTCTCAACTTCTTAAGTTCTTATCTCATAAAATCAGCAATTTTTCACCTCCACCTTTTCTCACGCTTCTCTGGTTTCGATAAATCTAAAGACTTCACCTCACCCAAAAGTCTGACCTTCTCTGACTTCATTCCCTTAACTTCATCCTATTTAAGTTCTCCTCTTCTTTTTATCCCTTCTCTTCTTATTTTGAGTCTCCTTTCTCTCTTTATTTATCTTCTTTCCTCCTCTTCCTTATCTTCCATTTCTATTCCTTTTTTTCTACTCCCCCTTTGATCTTTTTCTACTCTATTTCTTTTTCCTCTTCCTTTAATCATGTCCAAGTCACCAGAAAGTTTTTCTGCAGATCAAAATCAAATGTTTAAATAATTTTCCTCTCTTTCTTCTAACGCATTTCTGGTTTCAATAAATTTAAAGACTTCACCTCACCCAAAAAAACCTTCTCTGACTTAATGTCTCTTAACTCTTTATTTATCTTCTTTCCTCTTCTTCCTTCGTTTCTATTCTTTTTCTTTTCTTCTCCTCCTTTGATCTCTTTTCCTCTATTTCTTTTTTTTCTTCTTTTCATCATGCCCAAGTCACCAGAAAGTTTTTCTGTAGATCAAAATCAAATGTTTAAATAATGTTCCTCTCCTTTTTTCTGCTCTCACGACTTCTCCATAAATTCAAAAGGCCGATAACGGTCAGATTGGCGAAGTGGTCATCATCCTCTCCGTCATCATTATCGCTATTATCCCCTTTTCTTCTTTCTTCTTTCTTTTTTCTTCTTTCTCCGCCTCTTCTCTTGAAATCAGTGCTTCCGAGCCGAAAATTCGCCGGCATTCGATCAGAGATGCAGAGGCAGGAGGCTCTTCTTGTTATCCTGGAATCTCATTTCACCCACATGCTCATCCACCTGATCCTTGTCCTTTCACGTGCGAGCCCTCTTTTGCCCCCTGTGGCCCCCTGACACGACTCGTGAAACACAGACTGCCAGGCAGACTAACTTACAATCTTACATACATACTATGCTTCCCGCACGATCATCCGCCATTATCGAACGGGATATTTTTGTACTCCTGCCCCATACCGGAAATATTCCAATCCAGTTAACAAGTCGACTCGTTTTTAGAACACCCACTATTGAGACCATCGCCACCATCATCACCATTTCCCTCCACTTTGTTTTTCAGCTTTTCCCCCTTTCCTTTTTTTCTTTTATTGCATTCCTCCTACGATTTTTTTGTTTACATTCTGAAGCAATCTTCAACCAATGCAATCTCCAAGATTTATCTAACAATACTTTTTGGTGTTTTATCTATGTTCTCCAAATTCGATTCAGTGAAAATTCTTTGAGTCGGAATGTAATTTTCGCAATTTTACTTTTTAAAAAGTACTAGTTATCGTTTCCTTTGCATCACGGAAAAAGTAACTAGTTACCGTTATCGCTACGGTTTCAAAAAGTATCTTTTTTTGGTTACGTTTGCAAAAAAGTAACTATTGTTACTTTTGTTTATATGTAAGAAATGTATACTAAGGAAAATATGCAGTAAACCCGGGATATGATAACGTTACATAAACTTCTGATTATCAACATCAGATCAAAATGATCCACCTTTGCGGATGCAAAAATTATTTTTACACAACTGCATTTATATCCGTCGAGTGGTAGTTGTTATACTTTTTATAAAAGTCATAGATTAGTCATGACCGACATACTATTTTTAAAACATTTCTTGTTTTAGAAAATTTTTGAGTTTCAGGGTGGGAGAAAAATTCAAATTTTCTTATATTGGACTATAAATATCTATAGCATTGGAAGTGATGTTTGTTTTCTGAGAGTGTTTCTCTAGATTTACTTAGTTGCGACATCCACTTCTGGATGATTTATAACACTCAAAGAAGAGCAGAAAATGTTTTGGAAAAGGTTGAATTTTCAAAATACGTGAATTTTCAACAAATAGTCGAATTTTCAACTAAAAAAGATCAATTTCCAACCAAAACAGTTTAATTTTCAACCAAAAAAGAAAAATTTTGAATCAAAAATGAAATAATTTTCTGTCGAAAAAAAATATATTCAACCGAAATTTCAACAAAATAGTTAAATTTTCAACCAAAGAGATAAATTTTGAACCAAAAAAGATTAACTCTCAACGAAAAATGTAATAATTAATATTTCCACCAAAAAAAGGCGAATTTTCGACCAAAAATGAAGTCGTTAAGTTTTTAGTTAAAAAATTTAAGTTTTACAAAAAATAAAAAACGAAATTTCTAAACAAAGAGTTGAATTTTCAAACAAAGAGATGGATTTGCAACTAAAGTGATGAATCTTCTACAAAAAAAATGTTTAACAAAAGATTTCAACTTTTAACCAAGTAGTTGAATTTTTGACGAAAAAGATTAATTTTCAGTCAAGAACAATTTCCTTTTAAAAAGGCGAATCTTCAACAAAATACATTGATCTTTGACTAAAAAAGAGAAATTTTCAACCAAATAGTTGAATCTACAATTAAAGATATAAATTTTCAACCTAAAATTCAATAGTTAAATTTTCAATAAAAAAAACGGAATTTGAACTAAAAAGTATATATTTTCTGAAAATAAGATAGTTAAAAGTTTGAGAAATAGGAATTAATTTTCAATAAAAAAAAACAATTTTCAACAAAATAGTTTTACCTAGAATAGTTAACTTTTCAATTAAAAGAATTAATTTTCAACAACAACAAAAATAATGTTCAACAAAGGAGTTCAACTTTCAACCATGTCTATAAATTTGCAACTAAAAAAGATGAATTTTCAAACAAGAATATTCATTTTCTACCAAAAAATATAAGTTTTCAATAAAATACGTAAATCTTCAACCAAATAGTTGAATTTTTAACCAAAAAGGTGAATTCTCAACGAAAAATGTAATAGTTGATAGTTCAACAAAAAAGATTTGAAATTTGAATAAAAAACAGTTTAATTCAACCAAAAAAGATGATTTTTCAACCATACACTTGTATCTTCAATTAAAAAAGATCAATTTTCAACAAAAAATGGAAAAGTTAAAATTTCAACAACAAAAGCAGTGGCCTTTTTTGGTAACAAATTAATTTTATTTGTTTAAAATTCATCTCTCTGGTTAAAAATTTAACTATTTTGTTGAACAATTATCTTTTTTACTGAAAATTTTACTATTGCATTTTTAGAAAATTGATCTTTTTCAGTTAAAATTTCCATTTTTTTAAATAAAAATTCAACTATTGAATTCGTTGTGTAAAATTTATATTTATTAATTATAGAATTTTTTTGAAGATTCATCTCTGGTTGAAAATTTCTCTTTTTTAGTCGAAGATTAATGTATTTCGATGAAGATTCGTCTTTTTGGTTATAAATTATTCTTCTTGGTTAAAAAATCATCTTTTTGGTTAAAAATTCCACTACTTAGTGAGAAGTTGAAATTTTTGGTTAAAAATTTATTTTTTTGGTTGAAGATTTATCACTTTAGTTCAAAATTCATCTCATTGTTTAAAAATTTAACTACAATTTGAAAAAATTCGAAAATTTCAGGAAAAACTGACTATCTAGTATTACTATGGAAGAAAATAGTTATAAACAATAATGATTTGTTTATACAATTACTATTGTTAAATTTCATTAATGCTTACCTCGCTATGAGTGAAAATTAGAAAAAAAGTTGAATATTTCAGAAATAATCGCAACCTTCTAGCATTATTCAAAGATAATATATTAAAAATAATAATAAATTATTTAAACAATTATGTCTGTTAACTTGAATTAATTATCATCTTACTGTAAGTGAAAAGTTGACCAAATGTGGAAAATTTCAGAAAAAACCGCAACTATCTAGCATTACTATAGAAGAAAATAATTGTAAATAATAATAACTTCTTTAAACAATAATGTTTTGGTAAAATGCATTAATTTATATTTATTCTGAGTAAAAAGTGGACAAAAAGTGGAAAATTTTAAAACAAACTGCAACTTTCTAGCATTATTCATGTATTTATTGTTCATTATTTATTATATCATATAATATAATGAGAAATAAGAATCAATTTTTTTAACAATTATTTATGCTAAATTTAATTGATTATTGCCACGCTCTAACTTAAGAGTTGCAAATAAATTGAATTTTCGGAAGAACCATAACTTTCTAATTCTATTCTAAGAGAAAATTGCTAAAAACAATAAATTGTTCAAACAGTTTTTGTAAACATGTAATTATCGGTAGAAAGTAGTATTTGATGCATTGGAAACAATTTATATTTTTAAAACCGCAAAAAATAATAATTAGCGCCAAAAGCTCGCGAACCCCAATTTTTGACTTATGGGGTTTTTTGGGACCCTCTAAAACAGACATATGGGGGAGATATTCAAAAAATAATTACTTATTTGAATTCATAGCTAATTGTGGAGAGAAATGAGTTTCACCTCGGTTCACCTAATATTGACGATTCTGAATCAAATTTACAAAAACGTCTTTTTTCTTATGGGAAATATCATTTAAAAAAACGCTTTCATTTTTTTGTGAATTTAAACAAATTTCGGATGATATGCATGAAAATTCGAGAAAAAAAATGTCCGATGCATTTTTGGACAACCCTAGTAGTTAGGCATTGATATTAATTTATTATTGCAATTTGATCCTATTTTTTATCATAATTTATTGTTCTTATTATTATGCCAAAATTATTAAAAATAAAAAATAATTCTTACAGATGGCTCGTGTCCCTGGTATGCCTGGCCGCTATAGTAAAAGGGGTAAGTTTTTTGTTACAAATTCTTAAAATTGACATGACTTGAATTGAAAATGGAATTGAATTCTCAAAATTCCCGTTTTTGCTGATCATCGATGTTCCCACGTTTCTCTTCTCGGCATTGTCGCGATTCTATCGTTTTTCCTGCTTGGGCGCGAGAAGGGTGCATCGTTCTGGACTGTCTTCAAGCGCATATTGCATATTGCATATTGTATATTGCATATTGCATATTATATATTCGCTCATCCTTCATTCACTTGCTGGTCAGCAGGCCTCACGCCTGTCAAGATTGCGTGTGCATATGTAATGTATGCAATTTATGCATACATTCGCAAAATACATTGCATGTACAGTAGTGACTAAAAATATGGGTACTCGCGAAACACTCATCTGAATAGTCTCGTTGATAGCCGTGTTTATCCGGAGAGTGCATTTCATTTCCGCTTTTTGATGACCGAGACATCTTCATCAAGCGGGAATTATTTCGCTTTTTACTAATTATTCAGTTGGATTTTTTGTTTAAAAACAATTAGAGGGTGGTCACAGGTCAGAGAAAACCTGGAAATCAGGGGAAAGTCAGGGATTTTGAAAAAAAATTGCAAAATTTAGGAAATTTCTGTAAGAAGCACTTTAAGGTAGTTGTCCTACCAAAAATCAGATGTCTGAAAAGAAATAGTTTTTTATGATTTTAAGAATCAAAAAAATATTACTAAGGATGTAATTTTAAATAAAAAACATTATCTTTAATGAAAAAGGTTTAAAACTTACAAAAAAAAAACATTTATTTTATTAAAGCTTTTTGCAATTGAATTTTTTCTTATTATCGCTTCTCACCAATTTTTGAAAGAAGGTTTAATTTTAGTAAGTGATGGCTTATTTTTTCAGGGAAAATATTCTCTACAATTCCAATTTTTTGAAATTTGAAATTAAATTTTTCTATGGATGAAATCGATAAAACAATTTTTTTCATGGAAAGATTTTTTAAGCAAATAATTAATTTGGAGATTATTTATTTACTTTTCAATTGGAAGCAGGAAAACGTAGGAAATACTTTTCTTGAAAAAATCAGTCATGATTTATTAAGATTCAACCTTTTTTTTTAAATTGGTACAACTTTTAGTAGAATCTCCAGTTTCTGTGAAATTCAAACCACAATGCAGACTTAACGCTAAATTTTTTTTTTTATTTGTTTCTAAATAACAAAAATGATTTCTTTATTATCTTGAAAAAATTATTGTTGAATTAATTGAATTTTTAAGTTAATTATCCATTATTGAATTCAAGTCTTACCGATTTCTTAACATTTTTTAATTCTTTTGAAATACTTTAGCGAATTTTAAAAGGATTTCAAGAAATTTTTAAAAGATTTCTATCATTTGAAGGAATTTCAAAGGATTTCAAAGAATTTAGCGTATTTAAAAAAGTTCTAAGGGATTTTTAATTGATTTCAATATCTTCAATGGATTTCAAAGGATTTGAAAGATTTCAGCGTATTTAAAAATATTCCAAGGAATTTTTGATAGATCTTCATAATTTAAAGGTATTCCAAAATATTTGAAAGATTTTATAGTACTTTTAAAACTTCTAAGGAATTTTAAAAATCTTTAAGAAGTTTCAAGGGATTTCAAAAGATTCCAGCGAATTTTAAAGACTTTAGGGTATTTTAAAAGATTTCAAGGAATTTTGAATAGATCTCAATAATTTGAAGACATTCCACAGGATTTGGAATATTATAGCGAATTTTAAAATATTCTAAGGAATTTCAAATTGTTTTCAATTATTTTAATGGATTGCAAAGGATTTAAAAGATTTTAGGGTATTTAAAAAGAACTCAAGGTATTTCCAAGAGCTTTAAAATTTAAAAGGTATTCTAAAATATTGTAAATATTTGAGAGTATTTTTAAAACTTCTAAGGAATTTCAAGAAGCTTTAAAAAGTTTCAAGGGATTTCAAAAGATTTTAAAGGATTACAAATTTTTCAGGGTATTTTAAAAGATTCCAAGGCATTTTCAAAAGGTTTAAAAATTGTAATTTTAAATAATTGCCTAGAATTTCGGAAAATTGGAACGATTTTATAGGATCTATGGGCTTTTAGTATATTTTAAAAGATTCCAAGTGATTTCATGAGATTTTCAAGCATTTCAATGATTTTAAGGGCTTTTAAAAGCTCTCAAGGTATTTTAATAAATTTTGCAGGATTTCAGGAACTATCATCAGATTTCAAGTAATTTAACGGGATTTTATAATATTTAAGTGGATTTTATGGAATGTATTCATATGAATTGGGTGATTTCGTAGGATATTTTAAAAGATTCCAAGAAATTTTCAATTGTTTAAAAGAAGTTTCCAGGGATTATAAAGAATCAAAAGTATTTTAGAGAATTTTAAAAGATTTCAAGGAATTTTTAATTGATTTCAATAATTTATAGGTATTTCAAAGGGTTTTAGGATATTTTTAAAATATCCAAGTAATTTTCAAGAGCTTTACAAAGTTTTAAGAAATTTCAAAAGATTTGAAATATTTCAGGGTATTGTCAAATATTCCACAGAATTTTCAGAATCTTCAAAAAGTTACAACGGATTTCAAAGGATTTTAAAGGTTTTAACATAATTTAGGATATTTTTAAAGATTTCAATGAATTTTCAGGAGTTTTTAAAAATTATAAGGCATAATTTTTTGTTTTAATGTTCTTTCTAGTTTTTAATTTTAGTACTTCTTAACTTTTTGTAAATTAAAGTTCAGTCACCTCTCAAGGTATGTTTAAGGAATAATTACCACCAAATAACTTTGAATTTTGAACCCATTGTGTTATACAAAAATTGAAAAATAGCAGTTTTATGTAAAATGTATGCTAAAGACGGTATTTTTTTGAATTTTTAAAAAATTAATTACTTTTATGTGGAAAGTGATAAGTTTGCAAGTATTGTTTAACTGATTTTCTATTGTTTCAACAATTATTATTTGTTTAAACAATATTTTTATGCTGTAAATCGCGAAAAGTTATTATTCTTCGGAATATAAATGATGCAGTTGATGAATGTCAAGAGTACTATTTTTATCTAACATATTTTCCAATTTTTGAAAAAATTTATATTTGTATGATTGTTTTCCACCAGATTGTCAAAAGTTAGTATTCTCCGGGATTATTGACACAATTAACGAATGCTAACAAAATATTTGTTTGTTTATGATATTTAGAAATTGTTTAAACAATTTTCATTCATTTTACATTTTTTTGTAAAAGACAGTTTGCAATTATTTAAACAATTAATATCACTTGCTGCTTTTCATAGGGAAGATGGAGAAGATTCTAGTTTTTTCGAATCTCTTACACTATATTGTTTATTAATCAGTATTTTCTTTTATTAACGAAATCGATCTGCAAAAATATCTATCCATAACGCAACTGAAAAAAATTTAAAAAAAATTATTATTGTTTAAAAAATTAGGATATAAGTTGTGAAATATGAAAATACTGCTAAATAATATAATCGATATAATGTAAGAGATTAAAAAAGCTAGATTTTTTACCACCTTTCCTATGAAAAGGCAAAAGTGAATGACCAATTATACATAACAATAATTATTGTTTAAATAATTGTAAACTGTCTGACACAATTAATATCACTCCTAGCATTCACGAATTGCATCAATAAATCCAGAAAATAGTGACCTTTCAAGATTTACAGGGAAAACATTGTTTAAACAAATGAAAATTGTTTAAGAAAATTAAAATTGTTTAAATAATTATATACTGTTTTTCAAAAAAAATATCTGACATTCATAAACTGAGTTATTAATTTCGCAAAACTGGTTAAACCAATGAAAATGTTTTAAATAATTTCCAAACATTGTTAAAAATATATATTACTCTCAACATTCGTTAATTGTGTTATTAAATTTAGAAAATAATAAATTTTTACGATTTACGGGGGAAATGTTTTGAACAAATAAGAATTGTTTAAATAATCACCAAATATGTTAAACAAGAAATATTATTCTATAGAAATTCATCAATTGTATTATTTATCCCGAAAAATAATAACTTTTCAAGATTTACAGGCGAAAAAAATTGTTTAAACGAATAATAATTTTTTAGATCATTTAAAATTAGTTCAAAAATGGTTGGAAGCTTGTGATTTATCGAATACAAATAATTCATGGAAAAAAATTTCCCAAAAATACCTTCTTTAGCATGAATTTTACATAAACCTGTTATTTTGCCTTTTTTTGGGCATTTTCCGGGCACAACATAGGGCGATTGGAGGGGTCAAAATGAAAAGATATTAAGTGGAAATTATTCCTTGAACAATCCTTAAGAGGTGAGAAAAGTTTAATTCACACAAATTTAATAACAGGTACTTCTTTTTCCATTTTTTCGAAATCCGAGCTTTTCTTATTTAAAACTCCGTGTTAATTTCAAAAGCACGGGGCACGGATTAATGTTGACCGATATGAAAAAAAAACGGATTGAAGAAATAAAGCGCAAAAGCTATAAAAAATGATGCTAGTGCTTCTTTTGTACTTGTTGTAAGGAACACATGAAGAGAGGGTATAAAATTCACATCCTCATAAAGTAGTCCCTTCTCGGCAGTTCTATTGCTTCCTTCAAACCTAGAAGATCGAGACAAGCGAAGCATATACAAAAAGTTTGCAAAAAGTGAAATAACTTGTTGGCAGTGCATGGGGCTATTGTCTAGTGTTTTTTTTTTCTTGTATGCTTCCTTCATTCTAAGGACTGATAATTACTAGAATTGAACCAAGTACATTATTTCAGAATATGTATGTTTAAAAAGGGTAGTTAATCATCAGAATGTATGTTAATTATGGAAATTATTAACATTTGAGGATGGCAATTTTTAAAATCATTTATAAAATCAAGAAAAATATACTGCTTGTTAACATTTTACTTATAATTTAGGAAGAGAACTGAAGCTTGCACAAAATTATAATTTGGGTTGAAATTGTTTATTTAAAATATTACCGTTTGTGGCCTCGGACTGACGACACTATTGTCACTTCTTCACACTTTTTTTTAAGGATGCAACTATTTTAGTACTATTTTGAAAAAATGACACTAATGCTACTATTTTCGAGAATTGCTCGCTAATGCAACTATTAAATAGTTACTATTTTTTCACTTTGCCTTTGAACATATTTTCAAACTTCTACGCTAATTGACTAAAATAATATATCCGCCGTATCAAAAATCGTTTTTTAAAAAGTTTTGATAATTTTGAAGATTTCAAAGTTTTCAAAAGTTTTGAAGTAATTTTAGGAAATATTAAAAATTTCAAGTTTCAAGGGATTTGCAATTTTATAGGATCTCCAAGAACTTTAAGGATTTACAATATTTCAATGGATTTCAAGGAATGTGAAGGGATTCAGTATATTTTACAAGATTCCAAGAAAGTTCAAGATTTGAAAATTTTTAAGGGATTCTAAAAGGGTATCAAAGATATCACAGGATTTCAAAGACTTCAAACGATTTCAGGAAATTTTGAAAAATTTCTAGGAAACGTTAGTAAGTAAATGAAATGGAATGCAATTTTGAGGAACTTCTAGAGATTTATATGGATTTTATGTTATTTCATGGGGTCTCAGAGGATTTAAAAATTCAAACCTTTTTAAAGGAATTTCAAAAGATATTAAACATTTTAAGATTTTGTACGGGATTTCATCAGATTTAAGGGATTTTTAAAATTTCAAAGGATTTTAAAGAATATAGTGTATTTCAAAAAATACCGACGAATTTTATGAGATTTCGTAGAATTTTGTCAAGGAAAGTCTATTCAAAGAAAAATCTATTCAATCATTAGAAACATTATACATTTTTTATCCAATGACGTGAAGAAATTTAAAATTTGTTTGATTCTAACATTTTTCAATGTTAAGTTTATTTGTTAACTTTCTGAATCGTTTTTAATTTAAAATTGTTCAGTTAAAAAGTGTTAAAAGCTTCACTTTTATAAGTGTAAATTGTTTTTTGCGTTTGAATACAAAATATCTGAATTAAAAACGTTTTAAGCTCTAATGTCAAAAGTTATCTTGGAAAATTTTAGCGAACCGAGAAATGATGAAGAATTTTTTTCATTCACTATCATGGCTATACCTTGATTATAAAAAACTTTAAGAAACTTCAAATGATGTTGTAGGACTTCAGAAATTTAAAAGATTTGAACAAATTTTAAATATTTGAGAGATTCAGAGGATTCCAACAGAATTCCAGGGTTTTTAATAGATTTCAGTGATTTTTGACGGATTTCAACAATTTCAAGGATTTCAAAACTTTTATGGCATTTTGAAGGATTTCAAGGTATTTTTGAAAAGATACCAAAGATTTCAATAGATTTTAAAGAGCTTTATCTGATTTTGTGGATCTTACAGGAGTTTGGAGGGTTTTAAAGATTTCAGTATTTTTGAAAGATATTATAGATTTTAAGATGTTATACAGGATTTTATTCGATATTTGTGGCATTACTAGGGATTTCACAAGATTTAATGGTTGCTATAAATTTCAAGGTATTTAAAATGATTTTTTAGTAGAAATAAACAAATTAAAAAAAAAACTTTTTAAAATTCATTTTTAATTCCAAGTAATTTAATGAGTTTTTAAATTTTTTAACAGTTTTCAAAGAATGTCGTAGGATTTTGGAAAATTCCAAAGGATTTGAAGAATTCCAATGGATTTCAGAATATTGATGTATTAATTGAGCAAAAAAAGTTTCGGCGATTAAAATCATTTTAAAACGATTTTAACAATTACTTTTAAATCAAAGATTTTTAAATTTTAAAAAGAGCAGTACGTTTGGATTTTTGATACAAAATTTGGGTTATTTTTTATTTACCAACAAAATTTACATTTTTTTTAATTATTCAGAAGTACCATTTTTTAAAAATATTTTCAGATTGATCGAACAGGGTCTTAAATCTTTGCCAAAACTATCTTTAAATGATTTCCCGTGGGTGAGCATAATTTAAAAAAATGGTTTATTACGTTATAAACAAATTATTAAACAAAAGTTATTTTTTGGAATTGGCAATGTATTGCTGACTCCAATCCAGAGTTTTGGTATACAATGTGAAAGAAATTAATCTTTTATTATGTTCAATTGAAAGTAGATGCTATTTGGCAATTGTTTAAACAATTTTTATAAGAAAATTCACAGTTTGGATATTTTGCAATGAATAGGCCTAATTTTTTTACGGAATCAACTAAAAATGACTTGCCGATGGTTCTTTGCTACAATAATTTACAAATTTACAAGCATGATAATTATTTGAATCATTTTTATAAACAAATGCACAGTTTGGCTATTTTTGAAAGAATATGCTCAATTTTTTTGACAGAATCAACTAATAATGTCTTTCCGATGACTTTGTGTTGTGATAATGTAAAAAAAAAACAACAATCATTCATTATTTAAACCATTTTTATAAACAAATCTATAGTTTCGCTATTTTTTAACGAACAGGCTTAATTTTTTTGACGGAATCAACTAAAATTGTCTTCGCGATGACTTTTTCGCTGTGATACTTTCCAAATTGAACGCAATTGTTGCTTAGTGAAACAATATTCACAAACACATTCAGACTCCTTGCTACGATACTTTTGCTGTTTATGAAAATGGTTCAAATAATTAATAATTGTTGTCAATTTGGAAATTATTACAGCAGAGAGTGATCGGAAAGAGATTATTAGTCGATTCCGTAAACAAAAATTTAGCTTATTCGTTGAAAAATGGCTAAACTCTAATTTTTTGTATAAAAATTGTTTAAGTAATTAATTTTCCAAACAAATTTTTAAATTAACTTACCAGAGTCATCAATGAGTCATTATTAGTAGATTCCGTAAAAAAATGAAGCCTATATTCGTTCAAAAATATCCAAAATGTGAATTTGTTTATAAAAATTGTTTAAACAATTGCCAAATAGCATCTATTTTCAATTAATTGTAATGAAACATTAATTTAGCCCTCATTTCATATCACAAATATGGATTTGAATAAGCTACACATTGCCAATCCAAAAAAATAACTTTTGGTAATTCATTTATTTATAACGTAATAAAATTGTTGTTTAAATTATGTTCACTTATTGGAAATCATGCCCAGATAGCTTTGGCACAGATTTAACACATTAAATGGACCGCGATGCTTGAGGCATTCAATTTCTGGTTACATCAGGCGGTAGCGCTCCGAGGTTGTAAACGGAAAGCCCGGGATCGATTCCTGCTACCTGAATTTTTTGCCCATTTTTTTATATTGAAATTTTTTTATTGCAATTGATTTTCAAACTGATTCAAATCAAGATAAAATATTAATTTTTAACGATTTTCTTCATTTGGAAAAAATTCCTTATGCAATTTTTTGTTAAAAAACATCACTCATTACTCTAATTTGAAAATATGAATGTTATGATAATAATAGAAAATGCCTTTCTTATATTCTTTTGTTTCACATCATTTTCTTTACTATTTCTTCATATTTCAATATTTATTTCATTCTCAATTTTTAATGAAGAGAAATAAGAATTTTCTATAAAAAAACTGTTATTTCAGTAAAAGTGGTAAAGGTTAAAAAACCAACTATTTTTTCACATGAAACAATAATTGAAAATTAATATCTTGGGTTGAATTAAATAAATGTATTAGTAAAATGTAATAAAAACAAAATTTGAATGGAAGAAAAATGGAAAAAAATAAAAGCAGCAGGATTCGAGCCGGGACTATGCGGTTACAAACTCTCGTATCGTGGTCCATGTAACCTATGTGAATTTTTCAATAGTCGTTTTTCTCGGGAATGGCTGAAATCTAAATTTCGAGGGGTCAATCTTAGATTTTTGATTCAAATTAATTCAACCAAATGTAATTTATTTGAACGATTTTAAGGGTACTAAATTACATTTTTTTTATAAATTCGTCAATTCAGGTCAAAATGAATGACTTATTGGGCTAAAGGTCAAAGATCTAAGGTTGATACCTCGAAATTTTGTTTTCAGTCATTCCCGAGAAAAACGACTAGAGAAAAATCCACATATGTTACATGGACCGCGATGCGAGAGTTTGTTACCGCATAGTCCCGGCTCGAATCCTGCTGCTTTCATTTTTTTCCATTTTTCTTCCATTCAAATTTTTTTAAATTGCATTTGTCTATTACATTTATTTAATTCAACCCAAAATATTCATTTTTAACCAATCTTTTTTTTTACAAATTTGGTCATTAAACGGACAGGATTGATTTTTTTATTTTTTGTTTTGAATTCATTCATTGTTCGCACTTGAATCCATTTTTGACTTAGGGCATATAGCATTTATCCGGTCCCTACCTTACCGGCAATTACCGACCTTACCTGTACAATGAGGACCAGTCATGCATTCCTGTCGGTTGACAACGTTGTATTTTTATCCAGGAACAACTCCCAGTAATTTTAACAATAAGACAAATTCACCATCGGTGCGCTATAACTCATTTGAAATTATAATTTAAAACCTTAAATAAATAAACTTCTTACAATAACATTTTTTTTAAGTAATTAAATTTAGATGCAATTATTTAATTGTAACTAAAGATAAGACATCTCTCTGTATAAAAATATAGAAGTACCTGAAAAGTTTAAAAATCAACAATTTGTAATTGTTTATATTGGTAAAATATAATTAAATATAAGGGGTCTATTTTTTAAATCCATTATAATTCAAGTTGTAAATTACCTAGAGTTGCTAACGTAAATAATTTGTTCCATGTTCAAAAATAACAAAAATATAATTATCGAAATAGAACATTTTCAAAAGTAAAATAAAAATTTCAAATTCCCGCAGAAATAATTAAAAAAAAAATGTTAACAATTTTTTATCCGCTAGGATAATATTTTATTTGATATACTCGTACAGTTTGAGATTAAAAATAGCTTATAATTGAAAATCGACGTGTATCGGGAATTTTATTTTTCGTTAATTTGATAATTTCGGGAATTTAATAATTTCGGTAACTTAAAATTTCTGATTTTTTTTCTAGTTTCGTTAACTGTCATTTTCGGAATATTTCAATTTCATAAATAAACAATTTCTGTAGTTTGATCCGTTTCAAAAATTTTCTACTTCGGTAATTATATTTTCAGCATTATTAATAAATCTGTTTTTTGGGTTTTCGGCAAAATTATGTGATCCCAGTAAATTATAACAAAACTTTAAAAAATAAATCTTAGGTCAATGTAAAAAAAATAGCGAAATATGTTATTGCTTATTTAACAATATTATTTTTAGATTTTCTTCAGTTTCTGAAAAAAATCGTAATTTTTAATTAATCTTCTTTATTGATGACTCTCTTTTGTTGTTTAAAATATTACCTGTGATTCAAATTGGATGAACTTTGTTAAAAAGAAGCTAGAAATAAGCTGGCTAGGTAGATAGATGTTATTAATTTATTTGATTAAAAATTTTAGACTTCATAGCCCAAAATGCTATTGAAATAGGGCGATTTTTTACGAAAATAGGGAAATAATAGGCGAATAAATTCTTTCAAATAAAATTATTGTAGGTCCATATTGAATTTATTATGAAACGAATTTATAAAAACAGCTAATTTTTCAACCAGAGATTAAATTTAAACTGAAATGATAAATCTTCAACAAAAAAATGAATTTTAAACAAAGTAGTCATACTTTCAATCAAAAGTGGGATAGTTAAACTTTCAATTAAAAAGATTAATTTCAATACAAAAAGAAAAAATGAATTTTCAACAAAATACTTAATTTTTTAACTAAAGTCATGAAGTTTCAACTGGTGTGATGAATCTTTAACCAAAAAAAAATATAACTAAAAAATACCAATTTTCAATTAAATAGTTGAATTTCCATATAAAAAGGATTAGTTTTCAACAAAAAATGGAATAAGGAAATTTTCAGTTAAAAAATTAATATTCGACACAAAAAAAACGAATTTTCAACAAAAGAGCTTGTTTTTAAATCTAAAAGATGAATTTTCAATTGTAATGAATCTTTTACCCGATAAAATTAATTTTTTAAAAGCAGTACCATTTTCGATTGAGTAGTTGAATATTCAACCAAAATATGAATTCTCAATGAAAAATATAATAGTTGAATTTTCAACCAAAAAAGAAGAATTGCCAACAAAAAAGTTAATTTTCAACTAAAAGAGATGATTTTTCTACCCAAGGGATAAATTATAATAAAAAATTATTTGTAACCAACTCGTTGCATTTGCAACCAAATAATTACACTTTTAAATAAAAGGGACGAATTTTTAGCAAAATATTAGAATTTTTAAACAAGTAGTAGAATTTTTAACCAAATACTTGAATTTTCAACATATAAAAATGAATTTGCAACCAAAAGGTTGAATTTTCAAACAAAAGTTATTAAAGTTCAATGTGAGACCAAAAAACTGATTTTTGTAGGAGAAATTTGAATTTTCAGCAACAAAAGTTAATTTTAAACCAAGAAAGATTAATTTTCTACTTAAAAAATATCTTTTCTACTAAAAAGATGAATTTAAACCCCAAAGGACGAATGTTCTGTTCAAAGGAATGAATGTACAATGAAACATTTGAATTTTTGAGCAAGATAGGTGAATTTAAAAAAATTCATCTTTAATAAAAAAGTGTTGCGTTTTCAGCCAAACAGTTAAATTTGTTATCTAAAAAGACGAATTTACTATACAATATAGTTGAATTTTAGACGAAAAAAGATTACTTTTTAACAAAATAGTTTAATTTTCAACAAAATAATCAAATTTTCAACAAAATAGTAGAATTTTTAACCAAAAGATATCAATTTCGCACCAAATCTATAATAGTAGATTTTTCAATCAAAAAGAATTAAGTTTTAACCAAAAATAGTTGGATTTTCTTATTGGGTTCTGTTAATTCAGTTTGTATTCAAGCATTCAAGCAAAATTGAGATTTTTTTTTAATCGAAAGAAAAAATTATTTTTGTTTAAACAACGCTAAATAGTAACAAACACTAACAAAACGTAAAATTGTTGAAAGTAGGAAATCTTGATGAATTTTTCTTCAAAAATGCTAATTTCCAGTGAAAAAATCTAACACAATCTAAAATTGTTAGAAATTTTCAGTTTTCTTCGATACTTTATGATTCGCATAACGTTTTCTACGATTTTTCTTATTAAAAGGAATTATTTGTAGATTTAATTTTCAAAATTACAAATTTAAGATATACAACAACTTTCAGTAATGGAAAGCCAATCAGTCTTTCAACAACAATGAATTTACAAAAAAAATCCTTTCTAGTTCGGCTGGGATTCGAACCCAGTCTACAGATTGCTGGTCTGGTGTTCTTACCGCCTAACCTACTGTGGGTAACGAGATTATTTATTACATTCTCATTCTAATGAGAAGGTATTGGTTTTATGTAAAATTTGACATAGTCGGTTTTCATCAAATCTCCACGTTTCGAAACCCCCTGAGCTAGAAAAAACGATTTTTACGAAGGTGTCTGTCTGTCTGTAGTCTGTAGTCTGTCTGTCTGTCTGTCTGTCTGTAGCCACGATAACTTTCGAAAAAATGATCAGATTTGATTGAGCTTTGGCACACTTTTTTATGGCCCAAAAATAGAGAACGAGTTCGTTAACCAGCTATTTTGGATGAAAATCCAAAAAGTGAGCACATTTTGAAAATTTTTGAGACCACTTTTTTGGAAGATTTGAAAATTCTATGTACGGTTATTAGTAGTACGCAAAATGACGAACAAAATATTCTTATGACTTTTCGTGATAAAAAAAAAATTACTGGAGTTATAGCATTTTCAAAATTCCAAAAAACAAACGAAAATGAACATTTTAAGCCGAAAAACGCACGATATGAAAAAAAGTCAAGAGGAGAAAAACGTTGATTCCTGAACACCCTATAATATTTTCATAACAACTTTTTGAATTTTTCGAAAAATAAAAAATTCAAATTTTGATCGCACAAAAAATTAATGAAAAATCAAAAAAGCCATTTTGCTGTAAAACTATGCAAGATAGCAGAAAATATCATCTCACCAAAATTGTGCACCTAAAAAAGATCTACAAATTTCTTATCATTCACTTTTTGATATGACGCGTACTTTTTGTTTTATTCGTAAAAACAGCATTGAAAATAGAAAAATCAATTTTTCAGACGAATATTACCAGCTACGAAAAAATGACCGAAACAAAATTTGTTCATCCAAGGAAGAGGTACAAATTTATTGTGACTCATGTTTCGATAGGATGCGTGGTTTTCGTTTTATTCGTGAAAATAACATTGACAGTAAAAAAAATCAAATTTTTGAAAAAACAATGCAAGGTACGAAAACATATAAATGAACAAAAATTGTGCATTCAAAAAAGACTTACACACCCGTAATCAATTTTTGTGGTAAAAATATATTCAAAATGAAAAATTTAACTTTTTTGATGAACGGCACAAGCTAAAATAAAATGTTAACTAATAAAATTTGTCGCCTAAATTATATCATTACTTTTCATTTGAAATCAAATACAAATTTAGTAATTTGTATATGAAGAACATATAATACGAAGCACAAAGTGCGCGCTCAGTGTATTTACCAAATCGCACGCCGTAAGTGCGCTCAAACTTTTTTGTTTCTGTCATACGGTTCAAATGATTTTCAAATCAAATATCGAGCGCGAAGCGCGAGTGTCTGGATGAGAATGTGTTCCTTAAGGTCGATAGAACCTTGAGTAAATAAAGTTCCTTTTCAGTCTAAAATAAAAATAAATTTAACAATCACTTAATATGTAGAGGTTTTGATAAATTTATAATATTTGCAAACAAACTTTTTCTTTTCATCGATGTCGAACACGAAGTTCAAAAATCTAGAGGAGCCTAGCGTAAAGCGCGATGCAAATACGCCCGAGCGCGTAGCGCGAGGTGAACACATAATCGAGCGCGAAGCGCGAGATAAATATATGATCGAGCGCGAAGCGCGAGATCCAACAGTCGCGCGCCCTAGGCGCGCTCAAACTTGCGAGCGAAGCGAGCCGCGCGCCATGAGAATGTGCCCGCGAAGCGGGCAGATTTTTTTTTCACTGCATCTCACAAGTGAACTGACGTCATTCCAAGTCTTGTAAGATTTTATAATCTCTAATATTATGAAGACAAATTAATTTTTGATGTTATAGATGATGATGTTATGGAGCTAGAAACATAACATCAGAACACAACATCAAAAATTCATTTATATTAATAAGATTGAAAATTACAAAATTTTAAAAGACTTGGAATGAAGTTGTCAATTCGCTTGTGAGTTGCTGTAAAAAAAAAGGAATCTCGTTTCCCCCCGTAGCTTAGTGGGTTTGAACACCCGACCGGGCATCTGTAGACTGGGTTCGAATCCCCAGCGGAGTTACAGAGGATTTTTTTTCATAGCTAAAAATAAAAAAACATTTTGATTTTAGACTATTAGTTCGAGAAATGTCAATCCACCGAAAAAAAACTTTGAACAATGATTGCGAGATTTTCGAGACATATCGATATACCACTTTTTTATATAGGATTGCAGATTTGTTTTTTAGATAACTATGAAAAAATCCTTGATTTATGTAGAGAATTTTCAATTCGTAATTCACTTTATGAGAAACAAGAAACTAAATTATTCGCCTAATGCTTGTCATAGAGTGGACCTACATTCGCGGTGATATTTACGGAGTTAGGGTGCAGTTGGTGAAAATCCTGTCCGCCTACAGTTCCGATTGGTCTCCGTCAATAAATTTCATTTCTGGACATACGTCCATTTCACTTGCACTTTTCGCTTACTCACTACTCAGAATAGTTTCATGGATTCACTACTAATACAAATCTCATCTTGTATTGTTTTACTTCAACCAGAGGCCATAATGGAGGTCATGGCAGTGTTTTCATTTGCGCAACTGATTTTCGCATTTTTAAATAACTTAATATCACATTATTCAAAATCATCTCATCAAAATTTTAATCTATTCATTCCCATCGATCGTTAAATTAAAATTCTTATTTAAACAAAGAAATTACTGCTGCTCTATGTTCCAAAGGAAATCAATGCAAGTATTAAAAAAAAATTGGTTTTCGATATGCTTCCTCCTTTTTCAACTTTTCTTCCTAAATATACGATATTAATTTACCTATTCAAAGCTGACTGTAATAAAAACTTCCAGCTGAAAAATTTTAAAACATGTTGCAAATGTGAAAATCAGGAACAGAAATTATTATCCAATATAAAATTGAAATTCAAAAAAAATATTCTCAAAAAGAAGTATTAAAAGGTAAACACTTTTTAATTGAAATGGACAAAGTTAAATAACTAATTAAAAAAAATTAATGTTCCAAGTCGATCAACTGCAAAGTTAAATGTTCTATCTCTAACAATTTAAAGTCAAACGTTCAAAATTGGGCCACATGCATTTTAAAACTGTATAGTAGTGTTGAGCAGTCTCAAATTTTATTTTCAAATCTGAACAATAAGAAATTGAAAAATGTATATTTGACCGATTTTCAACTAAACTATTTAAGACAAAAATAAAACTTCAAAGTTAAAATAGTTTTCGGTGAATCTATAAAAATTAAATATCTTTGAAAACGCAAAACATTTTAAGTGCTCAAACTTGAACTATTTTTCATTTGAGTTTAAGAGCATTGAAAAGAGTAGTTTTAAATTTACATTTAAATGGGATTTTGAAAAGAAAAAATATTCTTGATTATGAGAATGATTTCAAACATATAAAAATTGATTATTCAACCAATTTTATTACTTGTCGGACTTTTTCATCTTGCCGTGAATGGGCTTTCAATGACCTCAGTGTTTCCAATTTTTAAAAATATAATATATCTTATAGAAAGATTGTTTCTTTGTTTCTAAATCTAAAAATAAAGGTTTAAGCTTTCTCCTATTTTCCCCCGTTTCCATTAAAAAATGAACCTTTTCCCCCTTTTTTGAGGTTAATACAATAATTTTGTGTTTTATAGTATCATAAAAGAAAACCCAGGACAATATTTTTAGATAAAAGATGAAAATTGATATCTTAACTTCAGAATTATCATATGATATTTTTGCATAGACAATCAAACGTATCTATTTTTGTTATAAAATACCAATTTTCGACGAATTTCTGACAAATAATCTAATTACTTTTATTAACAATAGCAATGTTAGACAAAAAACACTAACATAACAACCAATTTTTTAAGATTTTCATTTAAAGACACATGCATAACTTAAAATTGTTTAAACATTGTTTATCTCCTTCGAAATCCAATGATTGTTCATTAAAAATACCGATTCCTCATATAAAATGCCAACAAAACAAAAAATTGTGAATTTAATGAATGATAATAATCTGAAGAATAATAAAAATTTGAAAAATCTTATGATTTTTCAAATTAAAAATACAAATTTACGACGAAAAATACTAACATGAAATAACAAAAAATTTTACGACATTGTAAATCTGGTTTGAAATTTAATGAAAAAATGAAATTAACTTAAAAAAAAAGCAAGTGTTCAACCAGTTAAATTTAATCAAAAAAGGCGAATTTTTAAACAAATAGTTGAATCCTCAACCAAAAAATGAATTCTCAAGAAACAAAATTAATTTTCCAACCAAAAGAAATGAATTTTAAACAAAATACACCAATTTTAAACAATATGTTGAATTTTCAAGCCAAGAGTACGAATTATTCACAAAACAGTTGAATTTTCTACCGGGAAATATGATTTTTGTTTACAAAAAGGTTAATTTTCTACTACATACACTTAATTTTGTATAAAAATAGTTTAATTGTTAACAACATAGTTGAATTATCAACCAAAAATATGAATTTTCAACCAAGAAATTAATTTTCGACAAAAAAAGACGAATTTTCAACAAAATACAGGAATTTTCAACTAGAAAAAATAATTTTTTTATAAAGAATATCAATTCACAACCAAAAATGGAATATTTTATAAATCTGATAGTTTAGTTTAATTAGTTAAAAAAATAAGTTCTTAACCAAAGAAGCAAATGTTAAACAAAATAGTTAAATTTTCAACCAAAGAGATTTTTAAACAAGAAAATTAATTTTCTAAAAATGAAATAGTTACATTCTGAACCAAAGAGATGAATTATAATTAAATAAAATAAAGAAATTAAATGTAATATCAATTTCTTCATTGAAAATCTACTACCAAAAAGTGAATTTTTAACAATGTAGTTTAATTCTTTGAAAAATGGGAGGGGCCATATTTCGCAAAATTCGCAAACTTTGTTAAAATTTATCATCAGGAAACGTACTAAATGTTATGGTATTTTATTTCTTTCGTTTCTTTTATTCTTTCTATTTTTTTTTTCATTTTCTTCTTTCTTTGTTATGCCTTTTTTCTTCCTTCTTTCTTCAGCAATAATAATAAGTGTCTTTTTTTTAATGATAAAGTCATAGTTGATTATGGTGGTGACGTTAGTTGGTACATGTTACGCTTCTATCTTAAAAAAAGTGGTGTAACGATATATCTCGAAAATCTCACAGTCATTGTTGTTAAAAACGTAATTAGTCTTTAAGAATTGAACTTGTTTTATATCTTCATTCAGATATTTTAAAAATAAAATCTACAAATTAAAATGTATTCAAATTCAATTTATTCCAATTCATTTAATTTTCATCAATTATCAAAAATATCGTTTTTGCTTGTCTTTTTGGTATTTAAATGTATCCCTTTGGATACAAATTTAATTTCTTCTAATCAAAAATGCAATTGTTCGATTGACAATTAATCTGTTTTTTTTTTTTTGAAGATTTAACTATTTTGCCGAAATTTCTTCTTTTTTTATTGAACTCAACTGTTTTTTATTTCAAATTCAACTTTTGTTTTGTCTTGAAATTCAACTGTTTTAATAAAATATCGTCTTTGTGGGTAGAAAATTCAACTATTTTGGTAGGTAAATCATATTTTTGGGTTGAAAATAAATACAAAATTTTGTTGAAAATTCTTTCTGGGTTGAATATTCAGCTCTTTTGTTGGATATTTAACTATTTTGTTGGAAATTCGTATTTCTTAGTTGAAAATTAACCTTTTTAAATGAAAATTTAACTATTTGATTTTTAGTTGGAAATATATTTTCATTAGCTGAAAATTGAACTAATTAGTTGAAAATTTGTTTTTTCTTTTGTTAAAAGGTAATTTTTAAACTGAAAATTGAACTATCGGGTAAAAAATTCAACTGTTTGGTTGAAAATGATCTTTATTGTTGAAAATTCGTATTTGTGGTTTCAAAAATTCAGCTGTTTTGTAGACAATTTGATCTTTTTGGCTTAAATTTAAACAATTTTACAGAAAATTCAACTATTTGGTAGGAAATTTAACTGCTTTGTAGAAAAAATGGATCTACTTAATTTATTTAAAAATTCAACAATTTGGTTGAAAATTTATGTAATTTGTTGAAAATTCGTCTTTTCGATAGAAAATTAATTTTCTTGGTTGAAAATTGCACCATTTGGTTCAAAATTATTATTTTTCAGCTCCAAATTCAACTACTTGGTTGAAAATTGAATTAGTTTGTTAAACATTTATAATTTTTTCAAGATTTACCTCCTTGGTTGAAAATTTAACTATTCCATTTTTATAAAATTTATCTTCCGGGTTGAAAAATTATCTTTTAGGTTGACCTCTTCTGTTGAAAATTCATTGTTTTAAGATTCAACATTCTAGTTGAAAAATTTGGTTGAGAATTAATTGATTGAACCGACAATGTAAATATTTTACTTTTGCTTAAAAATTGATATTTCATTGAAAATTTATCTTTTCTAGTTGAAGATTCATGTTCATGGTTAAGTATTCGTCTTTTATGGTCGAAAGTTAATCTTCTCGGTTAAAAACTCATATTTTTTGGTTAAAAATGCAATTGTTTGGGTCTAAATTTATCTGTTTTGGTTGAGGCTTCAACAATTTGACAGAAAATTAAACTATTTAGTTGAAAATTAACTTTTTTTTTTAATTCATATTTTCGGATTAAATTTAACTATTTGGTTAAAAACTATTATTTTTCAGTTGAAAATTCGTCTACTTGGTTGAAAGTTGAACTATTTGAATAAACATTCCTTGGTTCGGTTAAAGATTAATCATTTAAAACATCAATTATCAAAAATATTGTCCTTGCTTTTCTATTGTTTTAGATATTAGATACAATGAAACACAAAAATTTGGTATCAATATCAAATTTTATATTTTAATTAAAAAATAACGTGAGACAACACATTAATAATCGCGCTCGTGTTTGTTTTCTAGTATTAATATACATTATGTGTGCTTAATCAGTATAAATAAATGATAGAAAAGAAGAGTAGAGAAGAGAAGATGCGAAGGAAGTTGATGAAATGATAAGGATAAGAAGGTGGTGGATGATTGCTGGTCACAATACACTTGTCTAGTCGCGTAGTACATTGCGTAATCTTGGTTTGACGAAGGCGGCCAGAAAAACGATAAAAGGGACATTTGTTGAACCGACACGACGAGATATCTCCTATCTGGAATAAGAAAATTAGGTTAGCTGCGTTTAACGGAATTGTCGCATGTGCTATAATCTACAGCATACAATACGATTTTTAAATTACTAATTTTCAATTCAAGCGGGGAATGCTAAACAGTGCTAAGTCCAATCAACCTACTTTTACAGAAAAAGCATCAAACTTTTCTATAGGAAAAATTTACATCCGATTGAGTTAATTATTTTTTTTTGTAGGATGATGGATCAGATTAATAACCATTGTGTTTAGCTTTCTTTTCTATTATAAATAAAAATTGTGTAGGCAAATAGTTAAGAGTTTTATTTATTTCATAAACAAAGAACAATAGTTTGACAGATGAAAGAAACATTTGTAGAGTTAATTTAAAATAATTCATAATACAAATAATAATTTTCTTTAATCTACAGCATACAATATGGTTTTTGAATTACGATTTTTCAATTCAAGCGGTAAATGCTAAATAGTGCTAAGTCCAATCGAACTAGATTTACAGGAGAAGCATCAAACTTTTCTATAGGAAAAAATTACAATTGATTCAGTGAATTATTCTTTGTTTCTGTAGGAGGATGGATCAGATTAATAACCATTGTGTAAAAAAATAGATAGTGCTACATGTGCATGTTTCGTTTATCTTACCTTTCTATTATGAATAAAAATAGTATAGACAAATAGTTAAGATTTTCATTTATTTCACAATCAAAAAACAATTGCTCAACAGACGAAAGGAGCATTTGTAGGAATAGTTAATAATAATTTATAATACAAATAATAATTTGCTATAATCTACAGCATACAATATGATTTTTGAATTACGATTTTTCAATTCAAGCGGGAAATGCTAAATAGTGCTAAGTCCAATCAAACTAGTTTTACAGGAGAAGCATTAAACTTTTCTATAGGAAAAAATTACAACCGATTGAGTTAATTATTTTTTGTAGAGGGAAGGATCAGATTAATAACCATTGTGTGAAAAAATAGACGGTGCTACATGTGCATGTACCGTTTAGCTTTCTTTTCTATTATAAATAAAAATGATGTAGACAAATAGTTAAGATTTTTATTTACTTCATAAACAAATGAAAATAGTTTAACAGAAGAAAGGAACATTTGTAGTACTAGTACAATATTTTTTATTTGTGGTTGATTCTGTACCAGTATATTCAGATTACTACATTTGCCGAGTAGGAAAAGTAATAATCCAAAAAATTACACATTTATAAAAATGGCTAATTTCGAAACATCCTTTAAGCAATATTTAAACAAAACATTAAACATAAAACAGTAACATAATATTAATTAACATCTATGTTTTGTTTAAATATTGCTTAAAGGATGTTTCGAAATTAGCAATTTTTATAAATGTGTAATTTTTTGGATTGGTACTTTTCCTACTTGGAAAATGTAATAATCTGAATACACTGGTACAGAATCAAGCACAAATAAAAAGTATTGTCCTAGTTTTACAAATGTTGATCTTTCTATAAATTGAGGTAAACATTGATGCCTCAATTGAAACAAAACTTAATGGTATTCATAGGCAACCCTGCAGATTGGACCAAATCTTGAGTTCAGTGTCTCTCTTTTGAAAATTCTTTCAAGATCGAAATGAAATCTGTTTTCTTATGAACCAATTTATGTATCAAAACCAGAAAACAAAAAAGTTCATAAAAATAATATTCCTAACTACCACCTGTTCGGTTCATTAGAGACAATATATAACAAAAGAAACACAAAAGAAACAAACAGAAATTTCCCAAAGAATGGAAAATTAGACCTAATAGTTTTCTATATTATTTTCTATGTTTTCATGCACATTGCCTGAATTTTAATCAATAAAAGTTTCTATTGTTCATACAGGTAGTTTTTCTATAAATTATCCCTGATCAGGAAGTATAAATTGGTTTCGAAAGATGTTGGTCCCTAGTAGTATGAAAGCCGGGAAGGAGATAGATGAAAATAAATTTACTTTATATAATTATATATATTCATGAGACCCTAATGCCAATACAAAAATTCTTCTAAACAATTATAATAATTCGGTCAATTAAATTCGACATCTTTCAAACAAACAGTAAAGCTGAAATGAATAATCTAATTCTAATGCCAATACAAAAATTCTTCTAAACAATTATAATAATTGGGTCAATTAAATTCGACATCTTTCAAAAAACCAGTAAAACTTAAATGAATAATCTAATTTTGATTTGTGAACATTCTTGTGTTCTGATTTTGGTAGGGTAAGGAGGGGCAGCGCCGACCAGTTAACAGTCAATGATTTTTTTAAAGTTAATAAGATGTGGAATTGATCCATTTTTTTCCCATTTCGAGTCCTACATTATTGTACATCATAATACTATAAGTAACAATTATATGAATAAAACAATGATTTAATAATTGAATTATTTCTGACAAGCTGTATTTCGTCGGCTTTGCCCCACACCGGAGGGCAAAGCCAACCGCAGCTTTTTATGAAAATCAAAACATCTGAAGAGTGGAAAACATGATGTTCCGCGTCTGTGGTATTTTATGTATTGGAAAAATTACCTTTAAACATATTCAGCAAGAAGAATAAGTTATTTTTAATAAAAATAGTGATAGCTGTGATATAACCTCTTATTAGTTGACATTCAGCTAGAGACGGAGTACGCGCAAAGGTTTCTACCGTACCAGTACAGAACACCCGCTCTACCGACGGATTGAAAATAATAATATATAATAGAGTTTCTTGCATGTAGCCCAGAAGATAAGTGGCTGTTCTACATTACCGATGACTTATCGACCAAACTTATGATACGTTTATAACCTAAGCACGTGTAAACTATTATTTTGGTCGGGCTTGCCCCACTGGTGAGGCCTCAATTATTTACGATATTAAATACACTTTGGACTTGTATTACGTTCAATTATTATAATGACATAATGTGATATTGTTTTATCTGTCAAAATGTCAAATTTTCATACTGTAAGTATTGCCAATAACGTCGAAAACTTTACATTTCTGCCAGCGAATCTTCCATTCTTTCGTTGTCAAAACTCTTTTCTGCATAATTTTTCTTTTACAACGTCAATTTTCAAGATATCAGTAAGTAACGCTATCTCTATAATAAAACAGATTTATTTAATGCAAAGTAGAATGAAAATTGTTAAATAATAGCGATGTTATAAGCAAAGTTACCTTTGCCCCACCGGTCGGCGCTGCCCCTCCTTACCCTACACAAAATGATTTATAGGAAAGTCGATTTCATATCAAATTTTTTTTTTAATTTTTGATAATATCTTCACTTCTTAAATCCCTATCAAAATCCTATTTGGACCGTCGAATTGTTGAGAAAATTTGAATATTTTACTATACTTATTTCACTTAGTTTGAATTCTTTGAAGCATACAAATATTTGAATACATTTAAATACTAAATTTTAGGATATAAATTGCAAATCCTTAAATTTTTCACTAAAATGGGTGTACAAAAACAAGAAAGTATGATTTTTTGAAGAAAACTGAGTCTCGTCAAAAATTGGACTTAGCACCGATTAGCTCAGGGGATAAGTTTCTTTGATTCAAAGAAATTTCTTTTTATTCAAAGAAAATGTTGTTGGTTCTAAGAAATGTTTTTTTCTTCGAATAAAAATTTTTCTTTCTAATTTGAAATGAAACGGTTTCTCTAATGAAAGACAAATATTTTTCTGAGCGCCTGGGTTAAAATTAGAAAACTATCACACTGCGAATAGATTTTGGTGATTCAGATGTTAAATTAAGAAATTTACAAAAATACCTAATAAATTTTTCTAAAGAAAATTATGATACGTCATTGCTGGATAGTTTTCTTATTGAAATTAATACATACTCACAAATTGGAAAGGGTTTAAAAATAATAAAAATATTGAATCTGCTTGAAACATTACATTTGGTAAAAGTTTGGAAAATTCACTTTGAAGTATTATAAATTGTTTGTTTTAAAATGCTTTAGATTGCAAATTGTTTACTTTCAGGTTGCAGATGAACATTTTCATTATGGAATGCTTATTTTAAATTGAAGATCATTAATTGTAAACACCTGATTTATCAAAAAATTACAAATTTTCGAATTTAAAATTTGAATTGGTAATAATTTATCATAATGTTCTTCAATTTCTTAGGTTCCATAAGTATTTCATTTTCAATTTCTAAATTTCCATATACCTACTTTAAATTATAATTTCTGAAGTTTCATTTTAAACATTTGTTATTGGTTGATTTCCGATTTCCAATTTTAATCGATTTCAAATTGAAATTTTTTCATTATCAAGATTCAATTATGAAATTTTTTTATTTTTAAAGATTCAATTCAAACTTTTCTAAATTGTTAGTATTCCATTCAAAGAATGTTTTAGGCTTGATCGCTTCGACCATTTTTAAAAATTTATAACTTTTTTTTATTGAAATGATTCAATTTTTAATCTTTTCGTTGAAACATTAAAAATATTTTTATACATTTCTTTTTAAATTCACTATAAAGTTGGATTTAACCGATGTAAATTGAAAATTATTCAATGTGAGCTTCTAGTTTTAAATTAAAATTTAAAACTATCTTGTTAAAAATGTATTGTTTTGGTTGAAAATGTAACTATTGTGTTGAAAATTGATAGTTTCCAGTTGAAAAATTAATTATTTGGTTGAAAATTAACTCTTTTCTTGAAAATTATTATTTTGGTTTGAAAGTTTAAGTGTTTTGTAGAAAATTCGTCTTTTTGGTTTAAAAATTCAAATGTTCTGTAGATAATTCGCCTTTTCAGCCTAAAAAATTCAGCAATTTGGTTGACATTTTTTTCCCCTTGTGACTTGAAAATTTTAATTGAAAATTCAAGTATTTTGTTGAAAATTCGTCTGTTTTTTATTTCAATTCAATTGTTTTTGATTAAAAATTAAAATTTGATTGTTGTTGAAATATCAACTGTTGTTACATTTTTTAGTTGAGAATTCATCTTTTCGGTTGAATTTAACTGTTGCTGATTTAAAATTAAACTCTTTTGGTTGAAATATAAATTGTTACATGTTTGGTTTGAAATTGATCTTTTTTGGTTGAAAATCCATCAATTTAGTTGAAAATTAATCTGTGAGGTTGAAAATTTTAATATTTTCTTTAAAATTCGTTTGTTTCTGTGGTTAAAAATTAAATATTTTAACTGTAAATTTTAAGTATTCCATTTTCGGTTGAATATTTATATTCTTTATTCAATAATTCAACATTTCGGTTGAAAAATTATATTTTTAGTTGAAAATTCAACAATTTGGTTAAATATAAATCTTTGTGGGTTAAAAAACACAACTATTTTGTTAAAAATTCATCTTTTTTTGGTCAAAAATTTAACTGTTCTGTTGAACATTAATCTTTTTTAAAAAAATTTCATTCTTTTCGATTGAAAATTAATCTGTCTTCTAAAAAAGAAGTTTTTTTTGTTGAAGTTTAATCTTTCTGGTTGAAAATTTAACCATTTTGTTGAAAATTCGCCTCTTTTGCTTGAAAGATCAACTATTTGGTCTGAAAGATTTTCAGAAAATTTGTTTAATTCTGCAGAATTTGTTCAAAGTTTTAAGAAGAATTTAAAGGAAATAAACAAAGATAACTAAAAAATGAATAGTTATTAGTAATTTTTATTTTACATTAAATATTTTTCCCTTCAAATTATAATTTGCCTAAATTCTTTTTCTTTTCATTTTTAGTTTTAAAATCAATTATCACATTTTTTTTTGTGAATTCATCTTTTTTCGTTCAAATTTTCGTTTTCGTTCAAAATCATCTGTGAGGTTCAAAATTCAACTATTTTGTTGAAAATTCCTCTTTTTTGTTGAGGATTCAACTATTTTTTTATTTAAAAGTAAATTCTTTTCGGATTGAAATATGAACTATTCGATTTTCTTTGAGAATTGGTCTTTGTTGGCAGAAAATTGATCTTCTTGGAAGAAAATTGATGTATTTAATTGAAAATTAAATTTTATGTTAAAAATTTATATTTTTGAATTGCAAAAATGTAACCGTGTTGTAGAAAATTCGTTTTTTTGGAAAATATTTAATTTTTTTGGTTAGAAATACTTGGAACTTTTTGTATTAAAATGATAAAATTCTGTTTGAAATAACTCTAAATTCGGATTACGCCATAAACATTATTTAAAGTCGACATATAATTATTGATTGAAAATTGTAAGCACTTCATTATAATTTTGACCCTAATTGTTATTGAATTGCGATAGAAATATTTCGTTGAAAAATTAATTTTCGAAAGGTAAAAATAGTTACAATTTGAAAAGCGAAGAGGTGTCACAAAAAAGAATTTTGAATACTCTCTTGACAATAAAATTGCCTCCAATTATTTTCAATCTCGTTGCTGCACATTGTACGAGGTCATAAGTAAGTTGAGGGAATTGGGTTTCAGCTTGATTAAGGATTAGAAGCCGGTGAGTGAGATTGCAAATGAATGAGTGAAATGAATGAATGAATGAATTCGTGTCAAGATAATTGAAATAGGTTCATTATTCCAGTTTTGAGAGACAATTTTATGATTACTTTTGATGATCGATGGCTAAGAAGGGCATCAGTTTCAATCGCGAGTTAACTGTACGTTCTTATCCCAGACACTTCTTACGTCATGCTCTTGTTGTGCAAGTTACGTTGGTTTTCAATGGTAAATGTTAGCCTCATTTCATGACGTCATTCCCAATGCAAGACTTAAATAACAATTTTTAAAATTAAGAAAATTACAGGACTTGATAAGCGGCCGTCCATAAACTATTTTACCCATTTTTTGGCTATTTTTGACCCGTCAATATAAAATACTTTAAATTTCTAAGATTTCAAGTCAAAATATATTTCATTTTAAAAAAGATAGTTTAATTTTCTACCAACAGAGATTTTCTAGCAAAAGAGATGAATTTTCAACACAAAAAGACGAATTTATAAAAAAAATAATAACAATTTTTGACCAAACAGATGTATCAAAAAGCAAATAGTTGAACTTTCAAAAACAAACACGAATTTTCGACAACAAAAAACAATTTTTAACCAAACAGTTGTAATAACAACTAAATACTTGATTTTCAAGCAAAAAAGACGAATTTTCAATAAAATTGTTGAACTTTTAACGAAATAGTTCAATATTCAAGCCAAGAAGAAGAATTTTTTCAAAGACAGTTGATTTTTCAACAAAAGTGTTTATTTTCAACCAAGAAAAATGACTTTTCTACCATAAAAAATTAATTTTAAATCCAAAAGGACGAATTTTTAACAAAAAAGTGGAATTTTCGACCAAGAATGACGAATTCATCCAAATCGTTGAATTTTGAATCTACGAAAATTCATTTTCAACCAAGTAGTCGAATTTTCAAACAAAAAAGATCAAAATGTAACCAAAATTAGTGGAATTTTTAAGAAGAAAAGATTAATTTTATAGAAGAAAGTTGAATTTTCAATCAAAATGAATTTTCTACCAAAAGTCGAATTTTCATCTATTTGAATTGAACGAAAAAATAACGAATTTTCAACAAAATAGTTGAATCCTCAACCAACTAGATGGATTATTAATTATGAACGATAACTTTTAAACCAAATAGTTGAATTCTCAACTGAAAAAGATATTTTTGGAACCCAAAATGGAATCGTCAAATTTTCATTTAAAAAAATTAATTTTCAACAAAAAACGAATTTTTAATGAGTCTAATTTGAAGAAAAAAAGAAGAATTTTCAACCAAATACTTAGATTTTTAAGCAAAAAGATGAATTTTCTACTAAAAAAGACGAATCTTAAACAAAAGTCATGAACTTTCCACCAAATAGTTTAATTTTCAATCGAGAAGATTAATTTTCTGCCAAGGAAGATTAATTTTCAACAAATTACATAAACTTTCAACCACATATTTTAATTTTCAACTAAAAATGACGAATCTTGAACAAAATACATGAACTTTCTACCAAATCGTTTAATTTTCCACTGAAATTGGTGAATTTTTCTAACAAAATTGTTGAATTTCGAACAAAATAATTAAATCTTCAAGAAAATAATAAAATTATCAACCAAAAAAGAAGAATTTTTCACTAAAAATATAATAGTAGTCTTTTCAACCAAAATTAATCAAATTCGAACCAAAAATAATTGGATTTTGAACCATGGAGATGAATTTTCAATCAAGAAAGATTTCTTAGACAAGAGAGGAAAAAAATTCAACCAGGTTGTTGAATTTTCAAGCCAAAAAAGCGAATTTTCATCAAAATATTCAAATTTTTAACAATAAATTTGAACTTTAAATACCAAAAATAATAATTTTCTAATAAAATTCTTGAATTTCCAACAAAATAATTAACTTTTCTATCAAATAATGAAATTTTCAATAAAGAAAGATGAATTCTTAACCAAAAATATAATAGTAGACATTTTAACCAAGAAGAAATAACTTATAATCAAAAATAGTTGGATTTTTAACCAAAGAGATGCAAAATAGATGAATTTTCAACCAAGAACGATTTTTTTAGTTAAAAGAGAATAAAAAATTCGACCAGATTGTTCATTTTCGCAAATATTAATTTTCAACAAAAAAGTTGATTTTTAACCCATAAAGAATCATTTTCTAACAAAATTGTTGAATTTTCAAGAAAATAATTAAATGTTCAACCAAATAATACA
>CAKNYM010053081.1:627839-689495 GCA_932195095.1 Andricus curvator
TAATTTTAACAATATACATTACAAATTATGCAAGTTTTAAGTTTCACAATAAAAAATTCTGTAATTTTGATAATTTACATTTGAAATTTCATCAATTTGAAAGATTTAGAATTGTAAACTGTTAACTTTTAATTTTCAAAATCATCACAATTTAAGAATTTTTATTCATAAATCTTCAAAAATTGAAGAATTGTTCAACTGCAAATCGTTAAAATTGAAAAATTCTCAAAATTATAGAAATTTAAATTTTAAATCTTTAAAATTGAAGAGTTTTTATTTTAGAAAATGTACAATGAAAAATTATGCTAGTTTTACATTTGCAATTAATAATTCTATAATTGTGATGCTTTACATTCAAAACTTCTTCTATTTGGCAGATTAAAAATTAAAAACCTGACTTTTAATTTCCAAAATCATCAAAATTTAGGAAATTTTAATTTACGCATCTCTAAAATGCAACAGTTTTCAATTGTAAAAATTTAAAATGGTAGAACTTTGAATTTTAAATGATTCAAGAGTTTTTAATTTTGCCAATTTATAATTGAATATTCTGTAGTTTTTATGGTTTAAGTTCAAAATTTTTTTCAATTTGAAAGATTTAGAATTGTAAACTGTTAACTTTTAATCTTCAAAATCATCACAATATAAAAATTTTTATTCATAAATCTTCAAAATTGAAGAATTGTTAAACTGCAAATCGTTAAAATTGAAAAATTGAAAAATTATAGAACTTTAAATTGCAAATCGTTAAAATTAAAGAATTTTTAATTGTTAATCTTCAAGAATAAACTATTCCAACAATTTTTTCAAAATCACATACCTTGAAATATAAAATTTGAAAATTGAATAATTTGCAATTCTATATTTTCAAAATTCAAGAATTTTCGATTGTAACGCTTTAAAATTGCAGAAGTTTAAATTGTGAATCTTTGAAGCTGAAGATTTTTTTATTTTAACAATATACATTACAAATTATGCAAGTTTTGAGTTTCACAATTAACAATTCTGTAATTTTGATAATTTACATTTCAAATTTCATTAATTTGAAAGATTTACAATTGTAAACTGTTAACTTTTGATCTTTAAAATCATCACAATTTAAGAATTTTTATTTATAAAACTTGAAAATTGAAGAATTGTTTAACTGCAAATTGTTGAAAGTGAAATTTTTTTTAAATTATAGAACTTTTAATTGTAAATATTTAAAATTGAAGAGTTTTTAATTTAGAAAATGTACAATGAAAAATTATGCTAGTTTTACAATTGCAATTGAAAATTCTATAATTGTGATGCTTTACATTCAAAACTTCTTCTATTTGGCAGATTAAGAATTTAGAACCTGACTTTTAATTTCCAGAATCATCCAAGTTTAGGACATTTTCATTTACGCATCTCTAAAATTCAACAGTTTTCAATTGTAAAATTTTCAAATTGTAGAACTTTAAATTTTGAATAATTAAAGAGCTGTTAATTTTGCCAATTTACAATTGAAGATTCTGTAGTTTTTATGGTTTATGTTCAAAATTTTTTCAATTTGGAAGATCTAGCATTAAAAATCAGACTTTTGAGTTTCAAAATCATTAAAATTTACGCATTTTTATTTATTCACCTTACAATTCATGCGTTTCCAATTGTAACTCTCTAAAATTGTAGAACTTTCAATTGTAAATTTTTAAAATTGAAGATTTTTCAACTTTGACAATTTACAATTAAAAATTTTGCAAGTTTTGAGTTTCACAATGAAAAACTCTGTAATTCTGATACTTTACATTCGAAATTTCCTTAATTTGGAAGATTATGAATCAAAAACTTGATTTTTGATTTCCAAATCATCAAAAGTTGAGAATTTTTAATAATACATACATTCCTAAAATTCAAGAGTTTTTAATTGTCAATCTTTCAAATCGTAGTACTTTAAACTGCAAATCGTTAAAATTGACCAATTTTCAATTGTAAATCTTTAAAATAGTAGAAATTTGAATTTCAAATCTGTGAAATTGATGAGATTTTATTTTAACAATTTACAATGAAAAATTATGCAAGTTTTAAGTTTTACAATTAAAAAATCTGTGATTTTAATGCTTTATATTGGAAATTTCTTCATTTCGGAAAATTTAATATTGAAAACATGACTTTTTATTTCCAAATTCATAAAAATTCAAGAATTTTAATTCGTATATCTGCAAAATTGAAGAGTTTTCAATTATAAATCGTCAAAACTCAAGAACTTTTATTTATGCATCTTTAAAATGGAAGAACTTACCATCAATTAGATTAAAAAACGAAGAATTGAAAATTGAGAATCGTAAGAATTGAAGAATTTTTAATTGTAAATCTTTACAAATCAAGAATATTCAATTGTAAATATTTAAAAATCAAGAATTTTAAATTGTAAATCTTCAAAATTCAAGAAATTTCAGTTCTAAATCTTAAAAATGTAGAACTTAAAATTGTAAATCTTAAGAAGTGAAGAGTTTTTAATAATATTTTAAAATAATTATTAAAATGTGTGTGTTCCAATCGCCTTAGGGTGGTAAAGGAAGACCTGGACCACCGGGCGAGAAAGGACCTCGGGGATTCCCAGGTCCTGTTGGACCTAGAGGCTCAGATGGATTCCCAGGACAACCTGGAACTCGAGGACCGATTGGTAATCAAGGAGGTCCTGGACTTCCAGGAATACCTGGTCCTGAAGGACGTCCAGGTGAAAAGGGAACGAAAGGAGAATCTGGTCTTCCTGGTTTCCCTGGTGAAATCGGACCTCGCGGATTTGATGGACCCCCCGGTCCTGCTGGACTCAGAGGGCCTGTTGGAGAAAAAGGACTTTCGATCATGGTAGGTTTTTAAAAAAAGTTTCTGTGTATAATTAGGGTGGTCCTTGTTTATATTGTGAATCATGAATGGATGCGTTTTTTATTTCTCACTCATTTTTTTAATTCAGCTTTCATTGTTTAAACCATTACATTTTTTTTATTCAGTTGATTTCCTGTAGAAATCGCAAAATAGGTACATATACTGTATATTTTATGAGTCTTATAATGAATGTGAACAATGTTATTATTTTTTTCGATACAATTTTTCGAAAATTTTATATATTTGTAAGTACCTTTTTATTTCTTAATGTTGCCCTTAGTATTTAGAAAAATTGAATTTGAAATTTGAACCCAGAAAGATGAATTTTTAATCAAGAAGATTAATTTTCTACCGAAAAAGACGAATTTTTAACAAAATAGTTAAATATTCAACTAAAAAGAAAAATTATTCAACGAACAAAATAAACTTTCAACAAATTAGTTGAATTTTCCATAAAAAATATGTTAACTTTAAATAAAAAAATAGTTGAATCCAACCAAAAAAACGATCTTTCAAACAAATATTTGAATTTTTAACTAAAAAAGATAAATTTTCAACAAAGATGAATTTTTAACCAAGAATATTATCTACCAACACAGACGAATTTTCAATAAAATAGTTAAATTTGTAACCAAGTAGTTGAATTTTCAACCAAAAAAGATGTTAATTTTAATTCAAAAACAGTTGAGTCCAACCAAAAAAAAAACAACATTCAACGAAATAGTTCAATTTTTAACTAAAGATGGAATAGTTAATTTTTCAGTTAAAAAAATAATTTTTTAACCAAAAAAAAATAGAATTTTAAATAAAATGGGAAAATCTTCAACAAAGAGAAATAAATTTTTAACAAATTAGTTCAACTTTCAACCAATTTGTTGTATTGTTAACCAGGAATAAATATAATAAAAAATATTTTAAAAAAACATTCGAATTCGACCAAATAGTTGAATTTTAAACTAAACTTTTCCACATATTTAATAATAATTTTCAACAAAATAGTTAAATTTTAACCAAAAAGATGAATCTTCAACCAAACAAGTAAACTTTTGACAAGGTAGGTCAACTTTTGACAATGTAGTTCAACTTTTGCCCAAGTAATTGAATTTTCAACCAAAAAAGATATTAATTCAAAATCAAGAACAGTTGAATCCAACCATAAAAGACGAATTTTCAACAAAATATTTGAATTTTCATCTAAAAAAGATAAATTTTCAACAAAAAGGATGAATATTCAAACAAAAAAAGATGTTAATTTTAAATAAAAAAACAATTGAATTCGACCAAATAGTTGCATTTTGAACCAAAAAGATTACTTTTGTACTGAAAAAGACAAATTTTCAACAATATGTATGTAGAAAATGAATTTTCAATAAAATAGCTGCATTTTTAACTACAAAAGATGAATTTTTAACTAAAAATGAAATTCTTACATTCTCAGTTAAAGAAATTAGTTTTTAACCCAAAAAAAAAGCGGATTTTCAACCAAAAGGATGAATTTCCAATCAAATAGAGGAATCGTCAAGAAAAAAATTAATTCTTAACAAATTAGTTCGTCAACTTTCAACAATGTAGTTAGATTTTCAACCAGAAGAGACGATAATTTGAAGTAAATAACATTTTAATTTGACCAAATATTTGAATTTTAAACCAAAAAGATGCATTTGTGACCAAGATGAGTCAATTTTTTACAAAAATACGAATTTTCAACTAAAAAAGATAAATTTAAAAAAAAAATGAAATAGTTACATTTGCAGTTTAAAACAATTAGCTTTTAACCAAGAAAAAAAACGAATTTTCAACCGAAAGCAGGAACTTTCAACCAAGAAGATTAATTTTCTATCAAAAAGGCGATTTAAAAAAAGTGCATGAATTTTCAACTAAATGGTTGCATTTTCAACTAAAAGAGATCAACTTTTAATAGAAAAAACTATTTTCAACAGAATAGTTACATTTTCAATCAAATCGATAAATTTTCTACAAAGAAAAATGGTTTTTAACCATGAAGATGCCAATTTTAAATAAGAACAGCTGAATTCAACCAAAAAATGAATATACAGCAAAGTAGATAAATTTTCAACCAAAACGATAAATTTTTAACAAAATACTTTGTGGTTGAGGATTCACCTATTTTCTTAAAATTTTTTCTCTTTTAGTCGAATTAAACAGGTTAAAAATTAGTTTAAAAAAATGAAAATTAGTTTTTTTAACTGAAAATTTAACTATTCCATTTTTGGTAGAAAATTCATCTCTTTTAGTTGAAAATTCAACTGTTTTTTAAAGCATCCGACTGTTTAGCTTGAAAACTGAACTTTTTGGTTGAAAATTCGTCTATTTGGGTAGAAAATTAATCTTGTTTGTTGAAAATTCTGCTATTTAGTTTGGGGATTCAAATATTTTGTTAAAAAGTCGTCTTTCTTTGTTCAATTCAAATGGTTCATGACTCGTTTTTATTCTTGTTGAAAATTATTATTTTTTTAACTGAAAGTTTAACTATTTCATTTTTTGGTTCAAACTTTTTTTTTAAGTTAAAAATTCAACTATTTGGTTGTAAATTCATGTCGTTTGTTGGTTTTATCTTTGTAGGTTAAAAATTGAGCTATTTGAAAAAAAAATCAACTGTT
Source organism: Andricus curvator (assembly GCA_932195095.1). NCBI lineage: Eukaryota > Metazoa > Arthropoda > Insecta > Hymenoptera > Cynipidae > Andricus > Andricus curvator. The sequence goes on from CAKNYM010053081.1 coordinate 633,311, forward strand.
TTGTTGAGAGTTTAATTTTTTTTTTGAAAAATAAGGGCCACCCTAATGTATAATCTTTTATTCTGACCTTTTGATCCTAAAATTTGATGCTGCAAAATAGGGACCAAAAGGTTTGGATGGTCTTCCGGGCAATGATGGAGCCAAGGGACAAAAGGGAGAAAGAGGTTACCAGGGTGTGAGAGGACGTCCAGGAGATTCTTTGGAAGGAATACCTGGCTCTCCTGGAGCCCCCGGAAGAATTGGAGAAACTGGACCAAACGGAAAAGATGGTATGCCTGGATTCCCGGGTATACCTGGAGCAAAGGGAGATATTGGAGGGCGTTGTCAAGATTGTACACCTGGACATCCTGGTGTTAAGGGAGAAAGAGGATTGGATGGACTTCCTGGAGTTCCTGGACTGCGAGGTCCACCTGGAGAACTTGGACCACCTGGTGAACCTGGAATTGATGGAAATCCTGGACTTCAAGGACCTCCGGGACTTCCTGTAAGTACCTCTGAAATATTTTGTCAGCACTGATTCATTTTAGCTTCAATTTTGGAAGAGGTGGGTCGTTGAGATAAATATACAGCACTATTTTTTTTATTTCGAATTACCTACGTGACAAAGATATAAAAAGGAGGGCATAAGGTAGCTTAGGTTGCCAAAAAAATCTAAGTTTTTATTGCTGGATTAAAAGTGACTAATGTGAATTAATAATGTAACTAATGATTCAGAATGCATTCAAAACAATACAAGTAAAATTTAAAAGAATTCAAATGAACTGGAAAGATTCCAAAAAATTCCATTGATTTCAGTAAAATGGAAGTGAATTGAGAAGAATTCAAGAGAATTCAGGAGACTTTGATGAAATTCATAAGAATTTGAGTGACTTGAACGAAAAAAAAAAAATTTCCATTGAATTAAGTGGGAGAGATCATAATTCAGGACAAATTCAGCAGAATTTAATTTAATTGAGAAAAAAATTAGAAAGACCAATGAATTCAATCAAATTCGAGTAAATTTAGAGGAATCTAATGAAAATGAGAAAAATTCGATTAAATTTGAAGTGATTTTGGAAAAAATCGTGGTAATTCACATGAATTTAATTGAATTTGAAAGAATCCAACAGAATTATAAAGAATTCTAGAGTCTTAAAGAATTCAAAAGAATTCTGGAGAATTTTGTGTGCATCCAAAATGAATTCAAATGGATTGAAATGTTTTTTTTTTAATCCATAATATTTCGTGGTTTTCCGTAAAACTGGAATGAATTTAGAAGGACTCAAGGGAATTTAAGAGAATTCGATAAAATTGATGCAAATACAAGTTGAATTTGAACGAATTCAGAAGAAATTCATAAGAATTCAGAGTGAATTCAAAACAATTCACGTGAAATTCAAAACAATTCAAATTAATTGGAAAAAATAAAAAAATGTCATTGATTTCACCAAAATGAGAGTGAATTTAGAAGCATTCAAGGGAATTCAGGAGAATTTGAGTGAATTGAACGAAATTTAAAGAATCAAAAAAATTTCCATTTAATTGAGTAAAATGGTATCGAACAAAATTCAGGGCAAATTCAACAAAATTCCGGTTAATTAAAAAAAAATTGAATGAATTCAATGAAATTCGAGTGGATGTAGAGGGATAAAACAGAATTGAGAAAAATCGATTGAATTAATAAAAACCTCGATAAAAACTTAAGTTGAATTCAAAAAAAAGCTCAAGTGAATTGAAAACAATTCAAAAATATTAACAAAATTCCTCGCAAAATTTATTGAATTTATTAAGTGAAGAGCATATTTAGAAAAATTAATGGGAATTCAAACAATTTAATGAAATGCCTAAAAATTTAAGTTAAGTTTAAAAGACATAAGGGTGAAGTAAAAAAATTAAGAAAAAAATCTATTGAATTGATTCGAATTGAATGCATTTAGATGAATTTAATGTGATTCCAAAGAATTTAAAAGAATTCAAAAGAGTTTATAGAATTCAGTGAGTATTTCAAATGAATTTAAATGAATTGCAAATGGTTAAAAAATCCAAAAAATTTAATTGGTTTTAGTAAAACTGGAATGAATACTGATACGAGTTCAAGCAGAATTTAAGTCAATTCAGGATGAATTAATAAGAATTCAGGGTGATTTGAAAATAATTCAAGTAAAATTCAAAATAATTCAAATGAATAGGAAAATTCCAAAAAATGTCATTGATTTCAGTAAAATAGAAGTAAATTTAGAAGAATACAAGGGAATTCAGGAGACTTTGATGAAATTTAAAACAATTTGAGTGATTTGAAAAAAATATGAAAAATCAAAAAATTGTCATTAAATCGAGTTAAATGGGAGATAACATAATTCAGGACAAATTCAGCAGAATTTAGGTTAATTGAAACAAATTTTAAAAAGACCAATGAATTCAATGAAATTCGAGGGAATTTAAAGGAATTAATCGAAAATGAGAAGAATTCTATTTAATCGATACAAATTTAGAAAAATTTATGGCAATTCAAAACAATTTAATTGAATGCAAGGTCAGTTTGAAAGACATCAGAGCAAAGTAAAAAAAACTTTAAAAAATGTATTCGTTTGATTAGAGCTGAGTTAATTTAGAAGAATTCAGTCGAATTCGAAAGAATTCACCACCCATTAAGGTGGTGTGTAACAACGTAGATAAAGTTGGGTGTGCGCACAAGGGTTGAAAAAATTAAATGCTAAAAAATAATTCAATTTAATTTGATTAATTTTAGGGAAAAGATGGTTTGCCTGGAGTACCTGGAGCACAAGGAGAACCTGGTACACCTGCACATGTTTCGCTGAGCTCACTAAAACTGGAAAAGGGTGATAAGGGAATTCGAGGAGATACTGGTCGAGTAGGTCCTTTCGGTCCTGAAGGACCTATTGGAGAAAAAGGACAACAAGGTTACGCCGGATTCCCTGGTACCAAAGGAGATGCTGTACGTAACAATAATTTAATTAACTTATTTTAAATTTTTAAATTAATTTAATTTAAAGATTTTCTAAAGAAAAGCTGTATTTAATATCAATTAATCAATAATAATTGATCATAATTTGTTTAGGGCGAACGTGGATTCCCTGGACGAGATGGTACATCTGGTAGACCTGGTGTACCTGGATACAAAGGTGAAAGAGGTTTGAGCGTTAAAGGAGAGCCTGGAGAACCAGGAAGACCTGGAGTGCATGGATCAAAAGGAGACCCTGGTCCCGAAGGAGATAAGGGAGAAGCAGGTTTGTTAAATTCATTAACTATTCTGATCTTTTACGCTACTGACGGATAGTATCGGACCTCTAATCGGTTGACCTATTGAAAATTAGCCTTGACTTTGAAAGGTGATAGCGCCGTCCAGAATATAGGTAAAAATATTTTTAAAAATCGGTTGGAAAGTTGATTAAATTATGTATTAAGTGGGCCCTAGTTGAAGTAATTTGACTTTGTGGGTATTGAATTATCACGTAAGAAAAAAAAATAAGAAGATTCCTATACCATCCTGTCCGATGCGATCCTGTCCGATACTTTCCGTTATAACTTTTTCAGTGATGGGCAAATTACGTTTTAAAAACTAGTTATCGTCATCGTTACCGTTTAAAAATTCAATTTTTTCGCAGTTATTTTTGCCAAAAAGTTACTATTGTTACTTTTTTCGTTACTTTTGTATTTTAGAGACACTAGCATCTTCAATCGCGCACTCTACGCTCGTTCAATTTTTTAGTTTGAGAGGGAAAATGATTTGCAATGCAAAATCAAAATTTTGAATAACTGTTTATCTGTTAAAAATTTTTGAACACTTATATTCGAACTTAAATTAAAATGTAGGCATTTTACACCCCATGAGAAAGAATTACAAAAAAAATAAGAATATGTTTTCAGTTTACAGTTTTTTATAAAATCTTAGGAAACATTCAAGTTAGTTTAAAAGATATTTAGGATTTGTAGAAAATATTTTTAATCTTTCGTAATCATCTAAGATTTCTACAGATCTTTTAAACTGACTTGAATTTGTCCTAAAAATGTGAAAAATTAAAAAATTGCTGAATCTTCCAGATTTCTTTTTGGAAATTTTTAGAAATCTGTTGAAATGTTTTGAAGTTTTTTTTTAATTTCACTACAAATTTTAAAAATCGTTTACAATTTTTCCAGGAATCTTTAGAAAATGTTATTATTTTGTTGAAACCTTTCAAAATTCCTAAAAAGCTTCGATTTTTTTCGAAAGCTTCAAAGATCTACATTTTATTACAATTTTTTTTCAATCTTCTCAAGATTTAAATTATTTTTGAATTTTTTCAAAAGTTCTAAAAGTTTTCAATATTTTTTGAAATAATTCAAAGTTTTCCTAAGCTTTTTAAACCCCCTGCAAAATGAAGAAAAATGCCTTCAAATCTTCCATATTCCTGTTCGACAATTTTGAAAATAATTTGAAATCTGTTGAAATCTTTTTAAATATTCACTTAAAACTAATTTTTCCTAATAAAACATTATTTTTAAATTGCCTAGGAATTTTAAGAAAATTTTTGTATTCACTTTTAAATTATTTGACATCTTTTCTAGTTATAAATTATTTTGGAATCTTTATAAAACTTTAAAAGATCTCTGAAACTTACTGGAATTATTTTTAAAAATTTTTGAAATTTTAGAAAATAATTAAAACTGTTTTCAATCTTTTAAAATATTCTCTTAAAACCAATTTTTCCAAATGAAAAATTATTTTCAAATTGCCTAGGAGTCTTGAAAAAAATTTGTATTCTCTTAAAAATTTATATGTTTCTTTAAATTATTTGAAATCTTTTCAAATTTTAAATTATTTTTGAATCTTTATAAACTTCGAAAGATCTTTTAAGCTTACTTGAATCTTTTGTAAAATGTTCAAAATTTCAGGAAATAATTTTAAATCCTTTAAAATCTTTTTCAATTTTTTCTTAAAATTAATTTTTAAAATAAAAAATCATTCCCAGGAACCTTATGAATTTCTTAACATCTTGAAGCTTTCGAATCTTTTTAAATAGCTTTTAATTTTTTTGTAATATACAAAAATCTACCTTCGGTTTTAAATATTGCGAAATCAATATTGAAATTATTCTTGAATTTTTTGAAAAGTTCTAAAACTTTGAAATATTTTTAGAAATAATTCAAATTTTTCTTAAACTTTTTTAACATTCCTGCAAAATTAAAAAAATTGCCTGAAGATCTTTAAAATTCTTTTCGGACATATTTTTAAATCTTGAAAACGGAAAATTAATATTTTAAAATTGTCACGACAGCGTTAATGCGTTACTTTTGACTGGTAACGTGTCAAACACTATAACCAGTTAAAAAAAACTAGTTATTTGTCATTATTTATTTTTTTATTTATTTTTTTTCAAATTTAAGGTGAGTGTGCACCTTGCAATATTACGGAAGGATTGAAAGGTAATAGAGGCGAGCAAGGAGAAAAGGGAGAACAAGGAGTCGCTGGTAGAGATGGACTTCCTGGAGATAAAGGAGACCTAGGACCTGAGGTAAATTTATTTTTAGGTATTTAATAATAACTGAATGAGTTCCTGAAAATTAAATAATCACAATCCGTTCTCTTTATAGGGAATTCCTGGACCAGTTGGTTCCCTTGGACCCCCAGGACCTCCCGGAATCAGAGGAGAGCCAGGTAAATAATAAATAAAATATTAAAAATATTAGTAGGTTGTCAAACCGACAGAGGTAGCTGGGTGGTTATTCTCGACTAGTCAAGATCTTGAATGTTAAGCACGGACGCGCGCGGCTAACCCTTGGATGGGTGACCGTTTATGATTCTCGCTTAGTCGTGTTTTCACTGCGTTTAACTACTGTCGAGCGGAGTTCTGACGCCGAGTATGAGTGTGGGCACTTGATGCTACCGAATGTCTGCATTTAAACTCGTCTGTCGGTGACCGGCTGTGCTCAGGAGTTTTGGTTTTCTGCAGTTTTCCATTTCTCTGACCAAATCTTCTATTTTTTTCTGATTTCCAGGACCGAGAGGGGAAAAGGGAGATATGGGACCATTTGGTTTCCCTGGTGACAAGGGTGCGGAGGGTCAAAGAGGTTTCCCAGGTCCTGCGGCTCCCAAAGGTGTTAAAGGAGAACCCGGAATATCTATGAAAGGTAGCATTGGTTTCCCTGGTCCTCCAGGAGTAAAAGGAGAGAGAGGATTGCCAGGACCACCAGGAAAAGATGGACCAGAGGGACGACCTGGTTTGACAGGACTCAGTGGAGAAAAAGGAGACACCGGAGAACCTGGAATAGGTGGTCTTCCTGGAGCACCTGGAGAAAAAGGAGACACTGGTCCAATTGGACCCGAAGGACCTCCTGGAGTGCCTGGAATGCCCGGAAGTGAAGGAGTTAAAGGTGAGAATAAGATAAAAAAAAAATTTGCTATAAAAAGTTAAATATGATGATTAGGGGCCGTTCCAAAAACTATGTTTTTGAACACTTTCTATCCCCCCTTCCTCTTTGCAGATTATCACACAAAGCTTGAACCCCCCAGGGTGACGTCATAAATATGAGCACCCCCCCCCCCCTTTAAGTCAAACTTTTTTCTCTCATTTCATTTAAAGAACGCTTGAAATAAAACATCAAAACATACTAAAATAATATATTAAGAGACGTCATAGCCCAAAATGGGAAATAGGGTGATTTTTCACGAATATAGGGGAATAATAGGGGAACAAGTTATTTTAAATAAAATTAATATACAGGTACCATATTAAATTAAATACGTGATAGTTGAACTTTCAAACAAAAGAGATGACTTTTTAACTAAATGGTTGAATTTTCAACCTAGAAAGACAAATTTTTAACTAAGAAAGATGACTTTTCAAATGCGAATTTTTGACAAAATAGTTGAATTTGAAAAAAAAATAAAATAAAGATCAACAAAATAGTTCAATTTTTACCACATAATTGAATTTTCGACATACAAACATGAATTTTCAACCAAATAGTTCAATTTTCATCAACAACAAAAATTAATTATCAATCAAACAGGCAGATGAATTTTCAATCAAAGGGTCGAATTTTTTAACAAAAGATATTGAACTTCAGCTAAACATAGTTGCGTTATTAAGCAAACTGTTGAATTTTCGAACTTCAAAGACGAATTTTCAACCAAAAAGATTAATTTCTATCAAAAAAGACGAATTTTCAAAAAAAGAGTTGAATTTTGAACCAGGAAAGATATTACAGACAAGGGGAAAAAATTGAACCAAATTGTTGAATTTTCAGATTGAAAAGGCGCATTCCGTAGAAAATAGTTGAAGTTTCGACCAAAAATTAATTTTGAAACAGTTGAATTTTGTACGAAATATTACAATTTTTAACAGAAAAGGAAGAATTTTTAACAAAGAAGTTAAATTTTTAAGCCAACAAGATGAATTTTGTACAAAATAGTTGAATTTTCAACAGAAATGTTAATTTTCAACTAAATAGATAAATTTTAAACTAAAACTATCAATTTTCAAGAAAAAATGAAATAATTAAATTTGCAGTTATAAAAATTTATTTTCAACAATATACTTAAATTTTCAACCAAAGAGGTGGATATTCAAATATTAAAATAAATTTTTTACAAAGTAGCTGAATTTTCCATCAAGAAGATTAATTTTTATGTCAAAGAAGACGATTTTTCAAGAAACTCCTTAAGTTTTTTAACAAATTGTTGAATTTTCAACTAAACACGATCAATTTTCAACCCATAATGGAATATTCGAATTTTTATTTAAAGAATTAAATTTTAAACAAAAAGTAACAAATCTTCAACAAAATAGTTAAATCTTCAACCAAAGCGATGGATCTTTAAACAATGAAATTAATTTTTAACAAAGTAGTTCAACTTTCATCCAAGTAGATGAATTTTCAATTAATAAGATTAACTTTCTACCAACCAATACGATTTCACATGAAAATACATCAGTTTTCAACCAAATTGTGGAATATTTGAATAAACACAATCAATAATAATAATAATAATAGAATAAAATAAATAAAATTAGAAATAAATATAATAAATAATTTTAAAAAATTATATAAAATGAATCTTCAACAAAGTAGTTCAACTTTCAACGAAACAGTCAAATTTTTCAACAAGTAGATTAATTTTCTGCCAGAAAAGACGAATTTACAACAAAATACATCAATTTTCAACCCAATTGTGGAATTTTCAACTAATAGTAGACATTTCATTTAAAAATAATAAATTTTAACGTAAAATCGTCGGATTTTCTTATTGTGTTCTATTAATTCAGTTCGCATTTAAGCGAGAAACGAGAGAAAGGAGAATGGGGAATATGGGAAAGAGTTTGAAGTCTGTATTTCGATGCTTTACTTGTAAAATAAAATTACTAATTTTCATTTTTTCCAGCATTGCAAAAGAATTTTATTAACATTTGTATATTTTATATGTGATTTCACATTCTGAACTACCCCCCCCCGTTACAAATCGTCACGAAACCTGCCCCCCCCCTTCCCGCAGGGTGACGTAGTTTTTGAACGGTCCTACGGGTTTTTAGGGTTTCGTAGCCCCGGGCTGCGGTGTGTTCGTTTGTCGTACTTTTTTCCAAGAAGGGGCAGTGAGGGGAACTCCTTAATCACAACTGAAGGAACTCTTGGAACTCAGGGAATTCGGGAACTCATGGAACTCAGGGAATTCGAAGAACTCATAGAACTCAGGGAATTCGGGGAACTCATGGAACTCAGAGAATTTGGGAAATTCATGGAACTCAGGAAACTCAGGGGACTCTGGGAACTCAGGGAACTCAGGGAATTCGGGGAAATCATGTTACTCAGGGAACTCAGGGAACTCATGTAACTCAGGAAATTCGGGGAACTCATGGAACTCAGGGAATTCGGGGAACTCATGGAACTCAGGGAACTCATGGAGCTCAGGGAACTCATGGAGCTCAGGGAACTCATGGAACTCAGGGAACTCATGGAACTCAGGGAATTCGGGGAATTCATGGAACTTAGGGAACTCAGGGAACTCATGTAACTCAGGGAACTCAGGAAATTCGGGGAACTCATGGAAGTCATAGAACTCATGGAACTCATGGAACTCAGGGAATTCGGGAAACTCATGAAACTCGGGGAATTCGGAGAACTCATGGAACTCAGGGAACTCATGGGACTCATAGAACTCAGGGAATTCGGGGAACTCATGCAACTCAGGGAATTTTGGGAGTTCATGGAACTCAGGGAACTCAGGGAATTTGGAGAATTCATGGAACTCAGGGAATTCAGGGAACTCATGAAACTCAGGGAATTCGGGAAACTCATGAAACTCGGGGAATTCTGAGAACTCATGGAACTCATGGAACTCATGGAACTCAGGGAATTCCGGGAAATCATGTAACTCAGGGAACTCAGGGAATTCCGGGAAATCATGTAACTCAGGGAACTCAGGGAATTTGGGGAATTCATGGAACTCAGGGAATTTGGGCAATTCATGGAACTCAGGTAACTCAGGAAACTCATGGAACTCAGGGAACTCAGGGAATTCGTGGAAATCATGTAACTCAGGGAATTCAGGAAACTCATGGAACTCAGGGAATTCGGGGAAATCATGTAACTCAGGGAACTCAGGGAACTCATGTAACTCATGGAATTTGGGGAATTCATGGAACTCAGGGAACTTAGGGAACTGAGGGAACTCATGTAACTCAAGGAACTCAGGAAATTTTGGGAATTCATGGAACTCAGGGAACTCAGGGAATTCAGGGAATTCATGGAACTCAGGGAACTCTGAGAATTCGGGGAACTCATGGAACTTAGGGAATTGTGGGAACTCATGGAACTCAGGGAATTCGGGGAATTCATGGAACTCAGGGAACTTATAGAACTCAGAGAACTCACGGAATACAGGGAACTCGGGGAAGTGAGGGGGTAAAGGAAGTAATGGGAAATGGGGGGGGCAGTGAGGAGAGGGATAAGTAGATGAGAAAGAAGTCGTGGAAGGGTTGGTGCGAAGATTGAAGTGTGGGGAGGGGAAGTCGGCGAATGCAGGGGGAGTTAGTGAGGGGAAGTATGGGTGGGAGAGGTTCGAGCGACTTATTTACGTCTTGATAGGCTACGAAACCCTTTTTTGTAGGCGCAAAGCACCTAATGTGACAAATTTTTTATTAATAATGTTTATTATGTTTAGGTGAACCTGGATTGACTGGTGAACCCGGTAAAGTAGGTCTCCCTGGATTCCCAGGCACGAAAGGAGATCGAGGCGAAGCTGGTATCGATGGATTTAGAGGATATCCTGGACGACGAGGAGCTCCTGGTGTTCCAGGAATTCCTGGTGCAGAAGGGCAGCCCGGATTGAAGGGAGAAAGAGGACCCAAAGGAGATGTAGGATTCCCTGGACTTCCTGGAATGGAAGGAAAGCCTGGAAGACCTGGTTTCTCTGGACCCAAAGGAGATTATGGATTCTCAGGTCCCTCAGGTTTACCTGGACCTATTGGATACGAAGGAATTAAGGGAGATACAGGACCTCCTGGTTTCCCGGTAAGAATTTATATTTTTTTACCCAAATCTTTTTAGTTTGCATTTAATTGATTAGTTTTACAAGAGGAGATCGCCAAATGTAAATTTAGTTTAGTTTCATAATTTTGTTAATTAAACCTTATTACTTGTGTATTCCCATTGGCTGGAAGCTCAGACAGTAGCGCTCCTGCTTCATAACCGGAAGATTGCGTGTTCGACTCTCGCTGCCTGCACTTTTTTATTTATGTATTTTTATGCTTATAATTTTTTTAATGCCTCTTCAATGATTATTTAATTAATTAAATTAATATTAAAATTTTTTTTGTTTAATTAATTTTTCAAGTTAACCAAATATATTGTATATTAAAAGTATGAACGAGGTTTATTAAACGAAGAATGGTATTTTTAATTGCATTTCGTACTTTACGAAGCAAATATTTCTTTGATGAGTCACTGTTCTGTGTTGAAAAAAATTATATTTATAAAAATTTTAATGATTAAAAAATAAATAAATAAAGTGCAGACAGCGAGAGTCGAACCCGCAACTTTCCGGCCATGAAGCAGAAACGCCACTACCTGAGCTACCAGCCAAACTTTGATGTTAATTTTCTCTTAACTAGTTACATTCTTTCAGTAGGAGTAACTATAAAAGTCGTTACTTTTTTTAGTTACTTTCGAAAAATTTTACTACAATTTCGAAAACTTTCAAGCAAAATTTTTTAATTTTTCATGATTATAAAATTTTATAAAAAATTCGAGTAAGTTTAAGAGATATTTAGAAGTTTTGAATAGATTCAAAAAAAAATTGAAACAAGTATAGATTTTTGAAATGTTTCAAGAAATTCCAAAATTTTCTTCAGATTCCTAGGCAATTTTGAAATAATTTTTTATTTGGAAAAACTAGTTTTAAAAAAATATTTAAAAATATTTGAAGACATTTCTAAAAGTATCGAAAAGGAATCTGAAAAATTTTAAGGTAATTTTTTAAATTTTGCAGGATAAAAAAAATCAGATAAATTCGAATCTTTTTACAAGTTATTGAGATGTTTTGATAGAATTTCAGGAATAATTTAAAATTTGAAAAGATTTCAACAATGTAAAACTGTAGATTTGAACTGTAGATTAGATAGAACTGTAGAAACTGTAGATTTTTGAAGATTTCGAAATCAAGTTTTAAAGTTTTCTGGAAGACATTGAAGGTTTCAATTAAACAACTTTTTTGAAGAAAAGAAATCGAAAAAAATATAACTCTTGAGAAGATTAAAAGAAATTTAAAACAAAATGTAGATTTTTGAAGATTTTTAAGCAAAAAAATATAGAAACTTTTTAAGAATTGTAAAAGATCAATTTTTAGAGAAAATTTACAGGGATTTCAAAAGATTTTTAAAAATGTCGAAAAAAACATCTGGAAGATTTCAAGGCGATTTTTGTAATTTTGAAATTTAAAAAAAAATTTAAGGGACCACTGAAAAATCCTGAAAAATAAAATTCCCGACACTGTAAAATCCCCGACTGATAAAATTTCCGAATAATAAAATTCCCGAACAGTTTAGATATACTATTATCGAATTGAAAAATTCCCGAATAATAAAATTTCCGAAAGTTTATAATATTAACGAATTTGAAAATTCCCTAATAATAAAATTCCCGAATTTAAACAATTAATTTAAATTCAATTTAAAATAACAATACTTTTTAAAGAAATTTCATGCAAAATTTTTTTTTTTTCAATTATTATTTTAAATTCAAAAAATAATTTTGGAAACTTTAAACATTAAAAATAATTTTCTCTCGGAAATTTTATCATTCGGTAATTTTCCAATTCGTTTATATTATAAACTGTTCGGGAATTTTATTCTTTGGGAATTTTATTATTCACGAAATTTTCCAGTTCGTGAATTTTATTATTTGGAAATTTTATTATTCGGGAATTTTCCAGTTCGTGAATTTTATTATTTAGAAATTTTATTATTCGGGAATTTTCCAATTCATGAATTTTATTATTTGGAAATATTATTATTCGGAAATTTTATTATTAGGAAATTTTTTAATTCGGGAATTTCATATTGTCGGGAATTTCTTTTTTTCGGGATTTTTCAGTTGTCGCAAATTTAAGTCATTTAAGAAAGATATTGAGGAATCCCAGAAGCTTTGAAGGGATTAAAAATATTTGAATATAAATATTTATTTCCTAAGATTTCATAAAATCCTATAAAATAAAAAAATGTTCTTTAAAATCTTTAAAATTCTTTTTCTCATGAGATGTAAAATACCTAAAATCTAATTTAAGTTCGAATTCAAGTGTTAAAACACTTTTAATAAATAAATAGTCATTTAAGATTTTTATTTTATATTAAAAATTATTTTTGCCCTCAAATACAAAAGTAACTAAAAGTGTAACAATAGTTACTTTTTTACTTTTATTCTGTCAGTTTTTGAAAATTCACAGGTAATCTTCAAACTATGACAACAAATCCAAAAAAATTGAATTTGATTTTACTGTGAAATACGTGTTCCTTTTTTTCACTGAACTGAACCTCTTTGCCTGATTTGAAATGGAAATGGTCCCATTTAAAAAATAGCTTACTTATTACTCTAATTTTAGTTACTATAGTTAATTAGTAGTTATTAGTATTTATTGAGTTTAAATTAGTTTTTTAAATCCTAGCTTAGTTTTTGAATCAGTTTTGAATTTCTTTTTTAATTAGTTTCATTAATTCGAATTATTTAGGGAAGAAAAGGAGAACCAGGACAGGTTTCGGAAAAGGGACAAAAGGGTGAAGTTGGTATGCCTGGAATTCGTGGTCCTATGGGTCCTCCTGGTAGGGATGGATTGGATGGAATAAAGGGAGAACCTGGACCAGCAGTATTTGGACTGGATGGTGCGCCTGGAGAGAAGGGAGATGCTGGATTCCCTGGACGACCTGGTTTGGATGGACTTCAGGGAGAAAAGGGTGACACTGGTGTTGGTGGATTCACTGGACCAAAAGGAGATACTGTTAGTACTTTTTTTTTCAAATTCATCCTAATTTCTTTCGTCTCCATTTTTACCTCATTCCATTTTTTTCCACTTTCCCCCTTAAATTTGAAAAATTTCCAATAGTACCAAAAGACCAGAATTTTTACCCAATTTTCCCGTTTTTTTTAAACTACATAATTACATTTCCAACCAAAAAGGTGAACTTGTAACGAAAAAGATGAATTTTCTACCAACAATACGAATTTTCAAATAGATACATTTTCAACTAAAATTATGAACCTTCAACCAAAAGAAATTAATTTTTAACAAAGTAGTTCAACCTTCAAGCAAGTAGTTGAATTTTCAAAAAAAAGGATTCTTAATGAAAAATCTAAATGCGGTAGTTCAACCAAAAAGGATTTTAATTTTAAATAAAAAACAGTTGAATTCATAAAAAAGACAATATTTCAAGAGAATATAGTTCAACCTTCAACAAAAAAGGTTAATTCGCACATAGTTGCATTTTTAACCAAAAAGATTAAATGTTTTCCAAAAGATACGAATTTTCTACAAAATAGTTAAATTTTTCGTCCCGAAAATATGAATTTTTAACAAAAAAGGTAATTTCAAATTTAATAGTTAATTTTTTAACCAAAAAAGATTTATCAGCAAAGAAAAACAATTGAACTAATTTGTAGAATTTTCAACACAAAAATATGAATTTTCAACAAATGAGTTAATTTTCAGCCAAAAAAGACGAATTTGCAAAAAAATAGGTATATATTTCCAACTCAATAGTTTAATTTTTAACCCAAAAAGACCAATTTTCAACGAAGTAGGTATATTTCTAATCGAAGAGATGATTTTTCAATCAAAATGATAAAGATTCAATAAAAAAGGATTTTTTAACAAACTAGTTCAAGTTTTAAGTTGAATTTCCATCCAAAAAAGATGAATTTTTAATGAAAAATGTAAAATTTGATATTTTAACCGAAAAGGATTTTAACGTTTAATATAAACAATTGAATTTTATTTAAAATATTTGATTTTTCAAACAAAAAAGATTTTTCAGATCAGAAGAAAAATTAAACCAAATTGCTGAATTTTCACGCCAAAAATACGATTTTTTTAGAAAACTGTTGAATTTTCAAATCGAAAATATGAATTTTGAACAAAAAAGTTAATTTTCAACCCAAAAACACGAATTTTCATTTAAATAGGTATATTTCCGACCTAAGAGGTTGATTTTCAACTAAAATGATGATTTCTTAACAAAAAAATGAATTTTTAACAAAGTAGTTCAACTTTTAGCCAAGTAGTTAAATGTTGGACCAAAAATCATGAATTCTTAACGAAAAATGTATTAGTTGATATTTAAACGAAAAAATATTTTCATTTTAAATTTAAAATAGTTTGATTCATCGAAAAAGACGATTTTTCAACCTGACGGCTTACTTTTCAACCCAAAAATATGAATTATCAACAAAAAGAAATTTCAAATAAATTGTTGAATTTTCAAGCCGAGAATATGAATTTTTCACAAAAAAAGTTTGTTTTCAACCAAAAATGACGACTCTTTAACAAAATTGTTTAATTTTTAACTAAAAAATAAAATTGTCAACAAAAAAGATAAATTCTCAACGTAAAACGGCGTATCAGAGAAAAGTATGCTAGTTGTGATTGTAGAAAAAAAATTTTGGAAATCGAAAATAATGTTAACTGAATTTTTAAGCCAAAAAGACGAATTTTCTACAAAAAAGTTTAAATTCTTAACCCGTAAAGAAGAATTTGTAGCAAAAATGTTAATTTTCAACCAAATAGTTGAATTTTAAACTAAAAACGATCAATTTGTAATCAAAAATCTGATAGTAGACTTTTCAGTCAAATAGAATTAACTTTCAAGCAAAAATAGTTTGATATTCAACCAAAAAGATGAAAATTCTAGCAAAAAGAAATGCATTTTTAAACCAGAAAAACGAACTTTCATCAAAAGAGTTAAATTGTCAACCAACAACGATTTTTCAGTTAAAAGAGAAAAAAAAGTTCAAGCAAATTTTTGAATTTTCAAGCCAAAATGACGAATTTTTAACCAAATACATATATGAAATTTCTACCAAAAGAGGTGAATTTTTAAATAACAAAAAACCATTTTTCATCAAAAGAGTTAAATTATCAACCAAGAAAGATTTTTTAGTTCGAAGAGAAAAAAAGCTCAATCACTTGTTGAATTTTCAAGTGAAAACATCAATATAATTCAGTTTTAAACAAAATAATTACATTTTCAACTCGTCAGTTGCTACTCATGAGAATTCATCAGAGGCAAGTGATCTTGAGAATCGGATCATCCTGATGCGCAAATATCTTGATCAAATAAAAAGTCCGAAATCTGTATAAAAGCATGGCATATATAATTTTTATTCAATTTCGGGATGAACTGTGTATGAAAACCTCGATCGGTTATTTAATCGCTTATTATTTCAGGGATACCCTGGACAAACTGGAGCACCTGGAACACCTGGAATTGATGGTTTGCCTGGTGAACCTGGTGAAATTGGACCTCAGGGTCCACGTGGATTCCCAGGACTTGATGGCGAAACTGGATCACCTGGAAGACCTGGTCTAGATGGACTGAAAGGAGACAGAGGACCTTTAGGTAATTTCTTCGTACTCTAATTATTTTTATTTCTCATTTTTTTTATTTCGTACTCTAATTATTTTTATTTTCATTTTCATTTTATCTTTTTAGGACCTCCTGGAGCCATTGGAGAGTTTGGTTTGGAAGGAGAGAAAGGAGATCGAGGACCTCCAGGTTTGACAATAAATATCAAAGGAACCAAAGGTGAACCTGGACTTCCTGGTCTCCCTGGAGTAGAGGGAATGAAGGGCGATAGAGGATTTGAAGGAGCTGTTGGTTTCACTGGTGAAAAGGGTGAGAGAGGAGAACATGGACTCATTGGAAATCCTGGACCTCCTGGTCCACTTGGTCTTAAAGGCAAGTTTTTATGATTTCTTCAAATTTTTTCGATTTTGCAAATCATGAAAAGGTTTTCAGCGATATTGTGGATATACCAGTAGGGAGCACACAGCAAAACAAATTTTCTGGAAAGAAAAAAAACTGTAACTTTGGATATAAGTGAAATATTTGATTGACCCAAATAAATTTTTTGGTTATTTTAACCAAATCTTTTGGTAGATGGAGTATTTGGTTGATTCAACAAAAAAATGTTGTTGCTTCAATAAAATATTTTGTTGAATGAACCAAAATTTCACGCATATCCAAGGTTACAGTTTTTTTTGTTTCAAGAAAATATTTTTATTATAGGTAGTTAGATATATATTATAATGACCATCACCAATCAAGAAGATGCATTTTCAAGAGAAAAATTTAAAATTTTTAAAACAGTTAAATTTAACCAAAAAAGACGAATCATCAACAAAATAGATGAATTTTGAATCAACAATATGAATTTTTAATCAAGAAGATTAATTTTCGACCAAAAAAGATGAATTTTCAATTTAAAAAATAATAGTTAAATTTTTAGTTAAAAAAATTATTTCCAAACAAAAAGGATGTTAATTTTAGATAAAAAAAAAGGAGTTAATTTCAACCAAAAAATAAGAATTTTCAATAAAATAGATACATTTTTAACTAGGAATATCAATGCTTATTTAAAAAGAATAAGTTAAATTTTCAATTAAAAAAAAAATCAGTTTTAACAACAAAAAAAGAATTTTTAAGAAAATAATTTTTCAACCAAAAATTTGAATCTTCATATAAAAAAAATAAATTTTTAACCAAGTACATATTTAAAATTTCAACCAAGTAGTTAAATTTTCAACCAAAAGAATGTTAATTTGGAATAAAAAATAGTTCAATTCATCCAAAAAAGAAACATTTTCAATCAATTTTATGAACATAAACTTTCAACCAAATAGTTTAATTTTTAGCTGAAAAAGATCAATTCTCAACCAAGTTATATTTTCAATTAAAATAATTAATTTTCAATCAAATAGCATTTTTCAACCAAAAAGATGAATCTTCAACAAAAAAAAAAAAAATTTAACAAAATACATAGTTCAACTTTCAACCAAGAAGTTGTATTTTCAACAAAATAAATGTTAATTTCAAATAAAAAAGGGGTAAATTTATCCAAAAAGACGAATTTTGAACAAAATAGATGAATTTTGAACCAAAAATATGAATTTTCAACCAAGAAGATTACTTTTGTACCAAAAATACGAATTTTTCATTAAATAAGATACATTTTCAACTCAAAATAAAATAGTTAAATTTTTATTTTAAAAAATTAATTTTCAAACAAAAAGGATGTTAATTTTGAATAAAAAACAGTTTAAAAAAAAAGGCGAATTTTGAACACAATAAATTAATTTTCAACTAAATAATTGAATTTAAGACAAAAATAGAAGAAATTTTTAACCAAGAATAATAATTTTCTACCAGAAAAGATGAATTTTAAAGAAAATAGTTAAATTTCTAACTGTTTATATAAATCTTTTACCAAAAAGTTAATTTTGAACGAAGTAGTTAAATTTTCAAACAAAAAATGTTAATTTCAAATGAAAAACAGTTTAATTCTACCAAAAAGGCGCATCTTCAACTAAATGCATCAATTTTCCACCATATAGTTAAATTTTTAACCAAATAGATACATTTTCAACCTAAAATACAAAAATAAAATTTTGTGGTTAAAGGTTAATTTTTAGCCAAAAGGGATGTTAATTGTGAATAAAAAACAAATCAATTCTACCGAAAAAGAATTTTCAACAAAATAAATGAATTCTTAACCAAAAAGACGAATTTTCAACCAAGAAGATTAACGTATTGTCCAAAAAGACAAATTCGCAACTAAATAAATCAAATTTCAACCCAATAGTTGCATTTTCAACTAAAAAATATCAATTTTTAACTAAAATGTATCAGTTTTCTACTTAAAAAAGAAAATTTGAATGTTCAAGTGAAAAATTGATTTACAACCAAAAAGGATGTTAATTTTAGATGAAAAGCTGTTGAATTCTACCAAGAAAAGGCGAATTAAAAAAAAATATTTATATATTTTTAAACCAAATAGTTGAATTTAAACCCAAAAAAGAAGAAAGTTTAACCAAGAAAAGTAATTTTCTTTCAGAAAAGACGAATTTTCAAGAAAATAGTTAAATTTTTCACTAAAAATATAAATCTTTTACCAAAATTTAATTGTTCAACAAAGTAGTTCAACATTTAAAAAAGTATGTAGTTGAATTTTCAACATAAATCATGTTAATTTAAAATCAGAAACTGTAGAATTCAGTCAAAAAAGACGAATTTTTAACAAAATACATGAACATAAATTTTGAACCATTTTTAACCTATAAAGATTAAATTTTTACTTAGAAAAATGAATTTTCAAACCAAAATGAAGTATTTTCAACGAATAGATAACTAAACACGTCCAATTAAAATATAATTTAAACAAGTATTTTTACTTTTTACACTGATAAACGAAATCGCGACCCAAATAAAACACTATGAAATACAAATTTTAAGAGAAAAAAAATTATTTCAACAATTTGAAATTGTTCTAACAATAAAAACTTGCTTAAAAACTAAGAAGAACATTAGTGAACGAAAACCTACATAAAAATATCCAAATTTGTTTGAAAATTTGCTTTGAAAAGTACGTTTTTTCTTTTTCTCTTTAATTAAAACATACTATTATTTTTTAAACAGTTTCAAAATTAATTTGACGAATAATAACGTTTATTCACATTCATTATAAGACTCATGAAACTTGTAATATAAACCTATTTTGAGACGTCTATAAGAAATAAATTGTTAAACAAATTAATATTGTTGAAGCATTTAAAAATTAGTTCAGAGATTAGTGGACATTGAAGGCTTATCCATTTATGATTATTTTTGCAAAAAATATTTCTTTCATATGACCATTAACCTTAATATTCCGTAAAACTCTCAATTATCACTTATGAGACATTCTTTGGGGCCCCATAAGAGGTTCTTAAAATTTTATAATATACAAAATTATGGGCACTTCTTGTTGCACACAATAAGAAGCAGTTGCGTTTCGTTTCGCTCAAATTTAGAAATAAAATTCTTGGGTTTTTGGAAAAAGCTAGGGAGTAAAAACAAAAAAATCGAAAATTTTGTTTCACAATATATTAAGGGCCACCCTAACGTATCAGCATTGCCCCAATTGAGCATGTAGTAGTAGTTGACCCAAATTAATAATTGTGTGATACTTTTTAGGTGAACGAGGTCCGGAAGGACTTTCTGGTCCCCCAGGATTGACAGTGAAGGGTGAAAAGGGATTGCCTGGACTTATGGGTAAACACGGAAGGGATGGATACCCAGGAATTCCTGGAGAAAAGGGGGAGCAAGGATTGCCTGGACTTCCTGGAGCAAAGGGAGACCGCGGACCGTTTGGACCAATTGGACCCCAGGGCGAAAAAGGAGATTTAGGACATCCTGGACCATCTGGATTACCTGGGCGGGAAGGTGCTCCTGGACTTGAAGGAATGCCTGGACTGCCAGGAGAGAGAGGATCTAAGGGAGACCAAGGACCTCCTGGATTGTTTGGTGCTCCTGGACAGAAGGGAGACCAAGGAATTCCAGGTGAGAAATGCTTCTATTTAAAAATAAAATAGAAAAGAGAGAACGTTTATTAATTTCCGGAGATTTTTCTGGATTACAAAGGATTTCAAGGAAGAGAGGGAGAGAGAGATTTTGAAATATTTCAAAATAAGTTACGGAATTTCAAAGGATTTTAAAGGATTTCATGTGATACTGAAGTATTTTCATGAATTTTGAAGAATATTAGGAGTTTTTATTGTGATTTGAAGATATTTCACAAGATTTATATGACACGGGAAGTAACGGCAACGGGCATTTAGAGAGGTTGGTCAGTATGGTGGAACACAATTTTTTTCTCGAATTTTCATGCATATCGCACCCCAATCTTTTTGAATCCGCAAAAAAATGAATGCGTTTTTTTGTTCGTTTTGAAATAGTATATTATGCACCTAGGGGGAGAAAAAGTGCCTCTCCCCCTTGGCGCATACGATATTTTTTATAACATATAGATGATTTCAGACATTTCTCGAGATACAGTCATGATTTCAGTCCATATTGGATTTTGTATAATGAAGCATGAAATTAATGCTAACCTAATTTATGGTAATTTGTAACTTACCATAGATAACCCAAAATTCATTTTTAAAAATTTGCATAAATTTCCGGAAATTTATGAAAAAATTCGGTAATTTATGGCAATTTTACAGGTAAATATGGTAACTTACCATAGATTGTCCAAAATTCATTTTTAAAAATTTCCATAAATTTTCGGTCATTTATGGTAATTTTACAGGTATATATGGTAACTTTCCATAAATAACCGCAAAATTCTATTATCTGCAATCGAAATTTCCTCACTGTTTGTACGGTCAGTGGGCTGATAATCATAAAATGCGAAATCATAGATGCATAATTTTCATTATTCACCTCTGACGTCACTTTTCAGTCCTTAGGGCGTAAAAAGTACTTTTTACAACACTATCATGAAAATGGCGTGTTTTCGTACTTATGATCTGTGTGTAATGTGGCGCATTTCGAACGATGCGAATAAAGAACGTACGAAATGAGGAATGCTTACGAAAAGGCCTCTTTTCGTAAGCATTCCACATTTTCACAATAAGTGAAAGGAAGATAGTTAGATAAAGACGGAAATAGGTCGATGTTTTCAGCGACAACTGTAGCGCGCTCGTCTCGCGACACACCGTGCAGAAATATATACGCTATAAAAACTAATCAGTACTTAAAATATTAAATTTTGTCTTTTCAAACTGATAACATTTTTTTATGAGTAAACTATAAACTTTTATTAGTAATTTGTAATAAAAAAGTAATTTTTCATTTATCTAATTTAAATTTTCCCGCAACTTTGACTTGAGCAACTATAGCGCACCTAGCGGCGGAGAGGCTACCGGCTTTTATAACCTTATTTCTGAATGCTGTCACGCGTTTGTTGGTTGGTTTTTTTTCCAGACGGGGGGCTTCGCCCCCTGCACCCCCACCAGGGCTGCACACTTTTCATGATCTTGTTGTAAAAAGTATCGTGCATGTCTCGTGGTAGGCCCTTTTCTTGACTCGTGCAGTGTTTTTAGACTCGTCTACGGTTCGGGCACCTTGGGTGCCCTCACCTACGACTCGTCCTAAAAACACTGCACTTGTCACGAAAAATTGTTTGAACAATTAGTTTTGTTGAGTTCAATTAATTATTGCCTCGCTCTAACTGAATATTTCAGAATAAGTATTTAATGCATTGGAAACAATTTGTGTTCAAAAATCTGAAAAAAAACATAATTAGCGCCAGAAACTCGCAAAACCCAATTTTTCACTTATGGGGTTTTCTTGGGAGCCTATAAGACAGACTTATGGGGGTGATATTTAAAAAGTAATTATCAATTTGTATCCTGCAGCTAACTGTGAAGAAAAATATTGAGATTTAATTCGATTCACTTAATATTGACGATTCTAATTAAAATTTACCAACTCTAAATATAAAAAAAAACTAATTTATTTCATTGTGGATTCGAACAAATTTGAGGGTACATCCATGAAAATTCGAGAAAAAAAATTCGAATGCATGTTTGGATCACCCCATTGGTCAGGTATTTAGGAAGGTAGAGGACATTTAGGGAGGTCGGGCGAGCAATTACGGAGATCATACGAGCGTTTGAGAAGGTTAGACGAGCATTTAGGGAGGTTGGGCGGGCATTAGGAGAGGTCGGGCGGGCATTAGGAGATGGTATCCATGCTTGAAACAGCGGAAGCTTCTGAATTTAAATTTTGTCTTTTTATAATTAGGTTTGAATGGACTGGATGGCATTTCTGGTGAAAAGGGTGATCGAGGCTGGGATGGTCAAGAAGGACCTGCAGGTTATCCGGGCGAGAAAGGTGATAGAGGATATCCTGGAATTCCTGGAATGGTGGGAGCAATTGGATATGCTGGTATCAAGGGAGAGAGGGGTGATGATTGTGAGACTATGCCTCCTGGACCTAAGGGAGACCGAGGTTTCCCTGGTAAGAATTATTATTATATTATATTTTTTTCATTATATATATGGAAACGTCCATTATTTGCGTAAGGATGACTTTCGAAACTTTCGACCCCCTCCCCCCTATTTAAAGGATTCTTTAGATTATTACGAGCCCCCTCCCCAACCCTTATTACGTAACATTGTATATTTTTAAATCAATATATTCAAAATATATAAATTATTTTCACCATCAACGATTTCATGGTATTTTAAGAGATTTCGAAATATTTAACAAAAAAATTCACGCGATTTCAAAGGATTTTTAAGGATTTTATGTGATACCGAAGACTTTTCACGAATTTTGAAGGATATGAGGGAATTTTAATGAGATTTCGAAGATTTGAAGGTATTTAAAGAGATTTCGTAAGATTTCAAAAGATTTGCAAAGATTACAAAGGATTTTAAGGGATTTTAAGAAATTTAAAAGGGGTTTCCCAGGTTATTTCTCTAGGTTTTTCCGGGATTTCTAAATTTTTTTATGGATTTCATGATTTCTCAAGGAATTTTAAAAGATTTCGAAGGTTCATAAAAGTTTTAGGCTATTTCAAACGATTCCAAAAGATTACGAGAGGTTTTACAAATTTCAAATGATTTAAAAAAAAGGGTTTGAAGAAATTAATTTCTATAATTTTAGAGAGAATATCAAATTTAAGAAATTAGGAATGATTTCCGCACTTATTCCAAATAAGTCAAAGGATTTAAAAATATTTTAAAGGACTTTATGTGATACAGAAGTATTTTAACAAATTTTGAAGGATATCAGGGGAGTTTAAATGGATTTCCTAGATTTGAAGAGATTTCAAAAGATTTGCAAACATTTCAAAGGATTTTTACGAATTTGAACAGACTTAAACGGGTTTCGATCACTTCATGGAATTTTAAAGTAACTCGTAAGATTTTCAAATTATTTTCGGAATTTTGAGAATTTTAACCAATTTCTAGAGATTTTAAGGGATTTCTACCGTTTTTCAAGGATTATAAGGGATTTTGAAGATTTCAAACGATTTCAAGGATTTACACAGATTTAAAAGAGTTTTAAGGAGTTTGAAGAGATTTCAAAAGATTTCAGGGAATTTCAAAATATTTGCAAAGACTCCAAAGCATAAAAACAGATTTTAGAGGATTTATTAATATTTCAAAAGATTTAATAAACTTTCAAAGGATTTCCGAATAATATAAAGGATTTCAAGGTATTTCGAGGAATTTTAATGGCTTTTGAAAGATTGTAATATGTTATATTGAATTTCAAGCGATTCGGAAAGATTCCGAACGTTTTTTTCAAGGCCTCAAAGAATATCGTAAGATTTTCAAATTATGCACGGAATTTCAATTATTTTGATCGATTTTGATCGATTTTGAGAATTTTAAACTGATTTTATAAGATTTAAAGCGGTTCAGATGATTCCATGGAATTTCAAGAGATTTCAATAGATTTAAAAGTTTATCTTATTTTTTTAGAAGATGTGTTAAGAGATTTATTAGAAGGCACGGGATTTGAAATTATTTTTAAAGGATTTCATGTGATACCAAAGTATTTTCACAAATTTTGAAGCTTATCAGGAGATTTTAATGAGATTTCGAAGATTTCAAGGGATTTACAGAGATTTCGAACGATTTCAGGGGATTACAAAATATTTTCAAAGATTTCAAAAGATTTTAAGAGATTTTGGCGAATTGGAAGAGATTTAAAGGGGTTTTGATGATTTCACGTGATTTCAAAATATTTTAGGAAATGTCTAAAGATTTAACGGAATGTTTAAAAAGTTTAATATTTTGTAAGGAATTTCAAGAGATTTGGAAATATTCTCACGGGTTTTAAAGATTTTCAGGGATCTCGTAAGATTTCGAATCTTGTCATGGAATTTCAAGGATTTTTACTGATTTGTAGAGATTTTAAGGGATTTCCACGGATTTGAAAGGATTATAAGGGATTTATATGGGATTTTGAAGATTTCAAGCGAGTTCAAGAATTTTTACAGTTTAAAAGGGGTTTTAAAGGATTTTTAAGGGATTTAAAAAAAGTTACGGAATTTCAAAGGATTTTAAAGGATTTGATGTGATACCGAAATATTTTCATGAATTTTGAAGGACATCAGTTGTTTGATGAGATTTCAAAGATCTGTTGGTATTCAAAAGATTTGCAAAAATTTCAAAAGATTTTTAAGGATTTAAAGGGATTTTAAGAGACTCAAAGGGGTTTCGATTATTTAACAGGATTTCAAAGGATTTTAAGAGATTTTAAAAGATTCCAAGTATATCCACGGATTCTAGATGATTTTGTGAGATTTTTAAAGGATATCCGAATAATTCAAAGAATTTTGATGAATTTCAAGGATTTTAAAAAATTTTAAGGGATTTTAATATATTGTGAGGAATTTTAAAGGAACTGGAAAGATTCTCACGATTTTGAAAGATTTCTAAGAGATTTTTACGTATTTTGACAGATTTCAATGGATTATTATGGGAATTTTATGTGATTTTGAAGATTCCAAGGAATTTCAAGGATTTTCACAGTTATAAAGGGTGTTTAAGGTATTTCAAGAGATTTAAATAAGTCACGAAATTTCAAAGGAGTTTAAAGGATTTGATGGGATACCAGGTGATTTTAATCAGATTTCAAAGATCTGAAGGGATTCAAATAAATTTGAAAAGATTTCAGTGAATTTCAAAAGATTTGCAAAGATTTTAAAAGATTTTAAGGGATTTGAATTGATTTTAAGAGACTTAAAGGGGTTTTGATGATTTAAAAAGATTTCAAAGGATTTTAAGACATTTAAAAAGATTCCAAGCATATCCACGGATTCTAAACGATTTCGTGAGATTTCAATAGATTTGACCTATTTTCAAAGGATATCCAAATAATCTAAAGGTTTTTGAGGGATTTCGGGGAATTTTAAGGCTTTAAAAATATTTTTATAAATTTTAAAGGGCGTTTAAAGATTTTAAGGAATCTCGTAAGATTTCCAAATTACTTTTTGAATTTCAAGGATTTTTACGGATTTTTAGAGATTTCGAGGGATTTCCAAGGATTCGAAAGGATTATAAGGGATTTTGAAGATTTCAAGCGAATTGAGGGATTTTTACAGTTTAAACGGATTTTAAGGGGTTTTAAATATGTCATGGAATTTCCAAGTGTTTTGAAGGATTTCATGTGATACGGAATTTTAATGAGATTTTGAAGATATGAAGGGATTTAAAGAAATTTAAAAAGATTTCACTGGATTACAATTTTTTTTAAAGATTTCAAGGATTTCTGAGTAATATAAAGGCTTTTAAGGAATTCCAAGGAATTTCTATCGTTTTTACAAGATATTAATTATATTTTAGAGAATTCAAGAAATTTGGAATTATTCTTAGGATTTTAAAGATGTCAATGAATTTTGAAGGGATTTCAAAGATTTTAAGAGATCTCGTAAGATTTCGAATTATTTCGCGGAACTTCTAGGATTTTAACCAATTTTTAGAGATTTTAAGGGATTTAGACGGATTTTAAAGGATTATAAGGTATTATGGGATTTTGAAGATTTCAATCGATTTTAAGGATTTGCACAGCTTTTAAAGGGGTTTAACTAGTCTCCAAGGAGCTCAATCGTTTTAAAGGGATTTCAAGAGATTATGTATACGATATCCACGAAATTCAAAGGATTTCAAAGAATTTTTACACGATTTGCAATTTTTTCTTAATTAACAAAATTTTTAAAAGAATTGAAGGGATTTCAAAAGATTGTCAAGATTTCAGGGATTTCACGAGATTTCGTGAAAGGTGTACACCAGATTTAAAAAATGGTTTAACTCTTCGACTGTATATTTATTGGGCATGTGTAATATGAAATATTATATTATAAAAAAGAAATAGTAAAATCCAAAACAGGTGTTAATTAGCGTACTTATAAAAATTAGAAAGAGGAAACTTACGTAAGAAATGCTTTGGTCTTACAACTCTGACGTAATTAATGGACGCTTCCCATCTATATTCTTATTGAGGATGATAAAAACAACAGTATTTAACATTTGTATTGAATTTAAAACAAGAACAATTCAATTTTTATTTTTTTTTGAATTGCCATTGGGAAATTTGATATTTTAAAGATTTTTATCGAGTTGGCGAGGTGGACATTTTGGTATTCAATATTTTATGAATTGAAAGAAGAATTGTTCATTTTCAAGATTTTCATTGATTTGGAAGGGAGAAAATTCGGATTTTAGATTTTTTCTGAATTGGAAGAGGGACATTTTTTTATTTTAAAGATTTTTATAGAGTTTGTAAAGGACGAAATTTTGGTTATTTTAAAGAATTTTTATGTTTTTCCGAGTTGGAAGAGGTACATTTTTTATTCCTAATATTTTTATTGAGTTGGAAGGAAGGAATGGTTTTAAATTTCTTTCGATTTGAAAGAGGGATTTTTTTTATTTTAAAGATTTTTATAGAGTTTGAAAGGAGGAACTTTTGGTTTTTATTTTTTTTTCTGAATTGGAAGAGGGTTATATTTTATTTTTAATATTTTTATTGACTTGGAAGAGAGGAAATTTTGGTTATTAACATGTTCTAAATTGTAAAAGGGAAATGTTTTTATTGTTAAGACTTTTATGGAATTGGAGGGGACAAAATTTTGGTTATTTTTTGTTCTCAACTGGGAGAGACCATTTTTTCTTTTTATCATTTTTATGAGTTGAAGAGTGGATATTTTTATTTTTAATCCTTTTTCTAAATTGGAAAATGGTAATTTTTTATTTTGAACATTTTTATCGAGTTGGCAGGGAGAAAATTTTGGTTGTCAATATCGTCTGAATTGGAAGAGGGAAATGTTTTTATTGTTAAGATTCTGACAGAATGAAAAGGAACACAATTTTGGTTCCTTATTTCTTTTTCTGAACTGGGAGAGGGACATTTTTTTATTTTCAAGATTTTTATAGAGTTGGAAAGGACGAAATGTTGGTTATTTTTAAGAATTTTTATTTTTTTCCGGTATTGGAAGGAAGATTGGAAGGAAGAAATTGTTTTCAATTTCTTTTGATTTGAAAGAGGGATTTTTTTTATTTTTAAGATTTTTGTAGAGTTTGAAAGGAGGAACTTTTGGGTTTTAGTTTTTTTTTTCTGAATTGGAAGAGGGTTACATTTTATTCTTAACATTTTTATTGAGTTGAAGGTTGGACATTTTCATTTTTAATCCTTTTCATAAATTGGAAGAGGGTAATTTTTTATTTTGAAAATTTTTATCGAGTTGGAAGGTAGCAAATTTTGGTTGTCAATATCTTCTGAATTGGAAGAGGGAAATGTTTTTATTCTTAAGATTCTTACAGAATTAAAAGGAACACAATTTTGGTTATTTTTTTTCTGAACTGGGGGAGGCCATTTTTCCTTTTAGCATCTCTCCCGGGTGCCTGGGGGGGGGGGTTATTTTTAATCTTTTTGCCAAATCGGAGGAGGAAAATTTTTTATTCCTAATATTATTATTAAGTTGGGAGGAAGGAATAGTTGGTTTTCAATTTCTTCTGAATTGAAAGAGGGACATTGTTTCGTTTCTAAGATTTTTCTATAGTTCGAAGGGTCGAAATTTTAGTTATTTTTTTCTGAACTGGAAGAGGCAATTTTTTCTTTTCTGCATTTTTATTGAGTTAAAGGGCGGAATTTTTCATTTTTAATCTTTGTCGTTTAATCGGAAGAGGTAATTTTTTTAAACATTTTTATCGAGTTGAAACAAAATTTCTGAATTGAAAAAGACCAATTTTTTCTTTTAATATTTTTATTGAGTAAACAGAGTTTGGTATTTTTAACATTTAGATCAAAGGGGGGAACTTTTTATCTTTAATTTTGTACTGAATTGGTAGAGGGTCATGTTTTATTTTTAACATTTTTATTCATGTGAGTTGAAAGGCATAATTACTAGTTATTTAAATAATTAGTTATTTAATTATTATTTAAATTTTTTAGTAATTCTGTCTGATTAATTGAAAATAGGGGTACCTGGACAACCTGGATACCCTGGAGAGAAAGGAAATGTTGGAGTAGCTGGATTCCCTGGAAGGGATGGTGCTAAAGGAGAAATTGGTTATATTGGTTCCCCTGGATCTCCTGGACTCCCTGGAAAACCAGGTCTCGATGGTCCTGTGGGTCCACCTGGACTTCAAGGACAGCCTGGATTCCCAGGTCTCAAGGGAGATCAAGGTGCACCTTGTGACATAACTCCAGACTATTTGACTGGTATTTTGTTAGTTAAACACAGTCAAAGTCAATCTGTCCCCACTTGTGAACGTGGTCATATCCAATTGTGGGAAGGTTACAGTCTTCTCTTCACTGACGGAGATGAGAGGGCTCACTCTCAGGATCTAGGCAAGTACAATTTTATTGTTATTTTATTGATTAGTTTTAATAAATTTTTTTTTTCACAGAACATAGATGTAGAATGAAATTTTAGTTAGACTTCAGGGTTGATACAAAATCCCAATTTCGAAATTCCCTGACTTTCCCTGACTTTTTCCTAACCAATTTTTCATTTTCCCTGACTGTTATACATTTTTCTTTCGAACTATAAAAATAATTGCACCTAGGGCCCTAGGAGATCAAAATGTCAATACAACAAACAAATTTTGTTTCTGAATTTATTTTAAAGACTTTTAGTGACAACAGTCATACTGCTTAATTAATACAAGATACATTTTAAGTTCAAAAAATTATATTGAAAAAAGAAAATGAATTTTCGAAAGAGATGAATTTTCGAAAGAGATGAATTTTCAATCAAGAAGATTAATTTTCGACTAAAAACGACGAATTTTTAATAGAATAGTTAAATTTTCAACCAAAGAAATGAATTTTTAACAAAAATGATGAATTTTCCACAACAATAAAGAAGAGTTTTTAACTAAACAGTCAAAAAAATCAATTTTCTATCAAAACAGACGAATTTTACACCGTAATGATTACTTTTCTACCAAAAACAATAAATTTTCAACAAAAGACTTGAATTTTCAACTATCAGGATTTAATTTCTACAAAAAAGATGAATTTTCAGCAAAGAAGATTACATTTATACCAAAAAGACGAATTTTAAACAATAAAAAAAAGAATAGTTAAATTTCCAGATAAATAAATCATTTTTTAACAAATAAATTAAATTTTGGACTAAATAGTTTAATTTTCAACCAGCCAGATGAATTTTCAAACAAGAAGATTACATTTCTATCAAAAAATACAAATTTTCAATCAAAAACTAAATAGTTAAATTTTTAACCAAAGGAATCAATTTCTTTTTCTACCACAAGACACTAATTTTCAACAAAATACATACTTTTTCAAAAAAAAACACGGAATAAGTACATTTTCAGTTTGAAAAATTATAAAAAAAATTGTTAACAATATAATTAAATTTTGAAGAAAAAAAGGGGTTTGAATAAAAATGATGAATCTTCGAACAAATCATAAATGTTTAACAATGTGGTACCACTTTCAACTAAGAATTTTAATTTTCAACTCAAGAAGATGAATTCTGAATGAAAAATGTAATAGTGGATGTATCAACCAAAAATGGTTTCAATTTTAAACCGAACGTAATTGAATTCATCTCAAAAGAGTTGAATTTTCAAGCAAGAAAGAGTTTTCCAAAATAGTTGAATTTTTAACCCAAAAAGAAGAATTTCTAACCAAAAAGAATGAATTTCTAATGAAGTTTGTTAACTTTCAACAAAAGAATAAAATATTGAACCATAACTTCTATTTTTAACAGAAAAAATGATAGAATAAAAAATTATAAAATAGTACGTTTGTAAGACTTCATTGTTATTAACCAATTGTTATTCCTGACTCAGATTTTCCCTGACTTTCCAGAATTCTCTGACCTGCAGCAATCCGAACTTTTTTTATGGAATCCCTCAAGAGAGAATATAAATATTTTTATTTAATAGATGTAATTAGTATATTATGAACCAAGGAGGAAAACGGGACTTTTTCGATAAGTTTATGTTTTCAGTACGAGCCGGAGACGAGTACTGCCAAAAATACGAGTCGCAATAAGTCCCTTCATTCTTGGTGCATACGTAATTTTCTATAACAAATGCATGAGTTTGGAAGTTTTTTGTAACACAGACATGATTTCTGCTCATATGGAGAAATTTTGGAAACTTTATTTTTATTTTAATATTAGGGATCACAGTCTTTCCCCTATTTCCCTGTGTTTCCCCTTTTTCAAAAATTCCTCTTTTGCACCTTTCCTCTTTAAATACGCTTTGATACGCTAATTTATAGCTAAGCCTATTTTGGAAATTTCAAGCAAATGCAAATCAAAATTTTGCGTTTCAAACTCGGAACTTCTGCGTCTCAAATTGTATTTTTAAATCTTATCAACAAAAAAAAATACAAATTTTCAATTGACTTATATCAAACTAAGCTATTTAGGATTCAATTAAAACTTTAAAGCAAAAATAATTTTTCGGACTATAAAGTATCACGATATAGTTTAATGATATTTTTGGATTTTTTTATATAGCCATAAACGGATTTCCAACGATGTTTATTCATTAAATACAATTTTCTTCAATTTTTAACTGTTGAAAATTTAATCATCAATTTTCTTTAATCTTCAATAGTTGAAAATATAATTGTTTTAAATTGAAAATAATTGAAAATTCAATCGTTAAAAATTGAATTTTCAACGGTTGAACATTGTAGACAATTGAAAATTGAGTTTTTAACTGTTGAAAATTGACGACAATTGATAACAAATAAAAGTTCAATTGTTGAAAATTGAAGAAAATTTAGTATTGAATATTCAACTGTTGGAAATTGAAGAAAATTTAATTTTTCACTTTTGAAAATTAGGAAAATTGATACTGAAATTATCAATAGTAGAAAATTTAACTGTTGAAAATTGAAGAGAATTGATAATTGCATTTTTAGCATTTGAAAATTCTGTTGTGGAAAATTGAAGAAAATTGAGTTTTCAACTGTTGAAAATGAACGAAAATTGATAATTGAATTTTAAAAAGCTGAGAATTCTATTGCTGAAAATTAAAGAAAAATTAATTTTCAACTGTTGAAAATTGAATAAAATTGATAATTGAATTTTCAGAAAAATATTGAAGAAAATTGAATATCCAACTGTTGGAAATAATTGGAGAAAAGTTAATGTTTAACTGTTGACAATTAAAGAAAATTGATCATTGAATTATTATCAACAGCAGAAAATTCAACTGTTGAAAATTGAAGAAAATTGAAAATTAAACTATTAGCTGTCGGAAATGGAAGAAAGTTTATGATTGAATTTTGAACAGTTGAACATTCTATTGTGGAAAATTGAAGAACATTGAATGTTCAAATGTAAAAATTGAAGAAAACTGATAATTCAATTTTCAACAGTTGAAAATCCTGTTGTTAAAAATGAAAGAAAATTGAATTTGCAACTGTTGAAAATTCAAGAACATTGAACATTGAGTTTTCAAGAATCGAATTTACAACAGTTGAATTTTATTCAATTTCCAACTGTTGAATACAACATGAGAATTTAATAAATAAATTTTCAATCCATAAAATAACGTTTTGAAAAAAGTCGATTTTTTCGAAAACGGATCGCTCCTGGCAAATAATATTTTTTGGCAAATTAAGAGTCATCCAATGGACTCTCATAAGGGAATTCATGAGATTTAAAAAAATTTCCAAACTCGGATTATCTCCTAGTATTTGTATCCAATTTGTAAAAAAAATCTTTTTTGTCAGAAGTAATACAAAAATCATTCAACATTATTCAAAAATACAACATCCCTTAAAAAAAGATTGTTCCTTCTTTTCTACACGTAAAATTGAATCTTTAATCTTTCTCCTGATTACCCTATTTCCCTTTTTGAGCTCCTTTTGCGCTGTGATCCCTGTAATATAAATTTAGGAAATTTTGAAAAATTATGACAATTTTTGAAATTAATCACAAATTTATAAATTCCCAACAATTTTCAAAATGTTCAAAATTTACGAAAATCCAAGTATTTCAAAATTTCCGGAAATTTTCGGTAATTTATGACAACTTATGGTAACTTATCGTTTCGGGTAGGTCCAATTTGGTTCAATTTGTTAAATAATCTGTCAACACTATCAACTGATCGTTTCATAATGTTCATTGTTCAGCTCCGACATCAATTTTTACTCTCTAGGGAGTGAAAAGTGCTTTTCACTTTCTTTGCATAAAGTATCGATAATTTTCCATAATTTATCAGTAATTTGAAGAAATAAACTGAAAAATACTTCGGGGCCGTTCACGAAATACATGATACATTTTCCAGGAACCTTGACTCCCCCCTTGCGTGATGATTCTTCCATTGTTCTTAATGTGGAAAATGATACTCTGCCCCCCCCCCCCTCCTGAACGTATCACGTATTTTGCGAATGACCCCTTTCCACTCCCTAGGGAGTAAAAAGTGACGTCAGAGGTGAATAATGAAACGAATCAGAAAGATAAATGATCATGAATTACCGATAAATTACCATAATTTATCATTAATTACCAAAAATTTCTGGAAATTACGGGCTAAAGTTCAACTCTCCAGATAGGGTTACCACCTCTCCGGGCCTACACGGAAAAAATGGTTTAGCTGTCCCAGCTAGATGTTTAGCTGGATTTCGTCTTCTAAGAAAATATAGCCATGTTACCTAAATATCTAGCTGTTTTAGCTCATTTTGCCATCTAGAAATTACCTAGCTAATTTATCTAGATAATTTCCAGATGGCCAAATTTAGCTAAAACAGCTAGATATTCAGGTAACACAGCTAGAAATTTAGGTAACACAGCTATATTTTCTTAGACGACGAAATCCAGCTAAACGTTTAGCTGGGACAGTTAAATCATTTTTTTCAGTGTAAGATGCAATCTCCGGTTCTCCGGACGAACGCAAATTTCTTCGGGCCACTGAGTTTCCGGTGTGTAATTTTTCTTTCATTTTTAACCACGAAAGAAAGATGAGAGGTGATTGAATTTTGATCATAAGAGTTTTTTACTTTTTTTTTTAATTTTTACTTTTCACTCCCAAAGGACTGTAAAGTAATACTTTAGCTCCGCTCCGTGGGCATTGAAAAGTGCTGAAATCATGCATGTTATAAAAAGTATATTCAAAGTTTCTGTTGAATTGTTATTGTTTTTTTCTCATGGATTTTCTGAGTTCACTTTTGATAGGATTCCATCACGTGTGGTTGAACTGATCATTGAGTAGTGGTAGTGAAAATACACGTACTTTCGCTAATTCTCATAAGCTGACTTGTCCTATAAATTTGATTGGAACAGGTTATGCTGGCTCGTGTGTAAGAAAGTTCTCGACGATGCCGTTCCTGTTCTGCGACGTCAATGACGTCTGTCACTATGCCAGTCGGAATGATCGTTCTTATTGGCTCTCCACCAATAGTCCGATACCAATGATGCCCGTCGAGGAGACGGGTATAGAAGAATATATCTCCAGGTACGTAAACAACATTCTTGTTTTCGAGACCTGATCACCTAATCACCTGATTGTCAAGAATTTTACGAAACTCCCAGAAATGCATCATCACATCATGATTAATTAATGCACGCACTGATGCATGCACACAAGCTCTTTATTGTTTATTGCCTTTTAAGATCAACGGATTAAAGATCCTGTTTGCGAAATTATTGCAATCTATCTCTGAACTTTAGATTTTTCAAATGCTTATTCTTTGTTTTTTACTTAAAAATATTTTTTATTCAAATTTTGAAAGCGTCGACGAGGGACAGATGTCACAAAGTGTCACATAGAAGGCGGGTCGCAAAGATTTTGTAACACGTGACAATCAACCAAAACTAAATGGTTGGATTTAAAAGAAAAAAGATGCATTTTATACCCGAATAGACGAATTTTTAACAAATAGTTAAGTTTGCAAACTAAGAAGTCGAATGTTTTAGAAAACAGTTGACTTTTAAACCGAAAAAGAAGAATTTTTCACAAGAAAAGTTAATTTTTAATCAAGAAAGATGAATTTTCAACAAAATAGTTAAAGTTTCAACTAAAAAAGATGAATTTTCAATTAAAAATGAAATCGTTAAATTTTATCTTTGAAGAACTAATTTTCAACAAACAAAAAAAAACGAATTGTCAACCATTAAACTAAAAAAACGAATTTTTAACAAAATAGTTAAATCCTCAACGAAAATGATGAATTTTAGACAAACAAGATTTATTTTTTACTCAATAGACGAATTTTTAAGGAAGTACATGAATTTTCTAGCAAATGATTGAATTTGCAACTTATAAAGATCATATTTTTAACTAAAAATTAAATAGCTACGTTTTTTAGATAAGAAAAATTAATTTCGAACAAAAAAAACGAATGTCTAACATTAAAAATAATTAAATTTTAAGAATTATTAAGAATTATATAATTTATATAATTATATATATATATTAATAATTATTAAAAATTATTATAATTATATTAAGAATAGTTAAATTTTCAAAAATTTAGTTTAATTTTTAACCAAATGGTTAGATTTTATACCAAAGTAGTTTAATTTTTAACATAAAATATGAACATTCACCAAAAAAGTTAATTTTTCATCAAACAGTTTAATTTTGTTCCAATTTGTTGACTTCTTAAGCCAAAGTGATAAATTTTCTAAACAACAGCTGAATTTTCAACCCAAAAATAAGATTTTTCAGCAAAAAAGTATACTTACCAACCAAAAAAAATGCATTTTTTACAAAGTAATTCTACTTTAAACCAAGTAGTTAATTTTTAAACTAAAGAAATTAATTCTTAACCAAACATGTAATAATTATTATTCCAACAATAACAGATTTCAAATAAAAAACATTTGATGAATTGTTAACCAAGCAGTTTGTATATTTAACCAAAAAAGATAAATTTTCAAACAAGAAGAATAAGTTTGTACCAAAAAGGAGGAATTTTCAACAAAATACATGAATTTTCAACCCGAAAAGATTAATTTTCAACCAGAAATGGAATATTGACATTTTTAGCAAAATATTCAAATTTTTAACCAAAGAGATGAGTTTTCAACTAAGTTGATGAATCTGCAGAAGGAATGAATTTTCAATAAAATATTTCAGTATTAAACCAAATATTTGAATTTTAAACTAAAAAATATAAATTTTTTACCAAAAATAGAATGGTTAAATTTTCAGATGAAAAATTAATCAAAAGAAAAAAACAAAATTTCCAATAGAACAGTTAAATTTTCAAACATTCAGTTTAATTTTTAACCAAATAGTTTAATTTTATACCAAAGTGGTTCAATTTTTGAATTAAAATATGAATTTTCAAGAAAAAAGTTAATTTTCAACCAAATAGTTTAATTTTCTACCAAATTGTTGAATTTTCAAACCAGAAAGACAAATTTTCTGCAAACATCTGAATTTTCAATAAAAAAGTTAATTTACGACCAAATAGTTGAATTTTCAGCTAAAATGAAGAATCTTCAACGGAAAAAATGAATTTCTACAAAGCAATTCAACTTTAACCAAAGAGTTGAATTTTCAACCAAGAAGTTGATTTTTTAATCAAGAAGATTAATTTTATACAAAAAAGATGAATGATATATCAACAAAATACATGAATTTTCAACCAAGTACTTGAATTTTTAACTGAAAAAGATAAATTTTCAATAAAAAAAATGGAATTTTCAAAAAAGTATTCACTTATCCAACCACTAAAATTAAAGGTTAATACAGTTCAACATTTAAACAAGTACGTAGTTGAATTTTCAACCAAAAAAGATGAATTTTCCATGAAAAATATAATTAAATAAATAAAAATTGAAAAAAAACTAAGCCAAACAAAACGAATTTTTAACAAAATAGTTCAATCGTAAACTAATAAAATGAATTTTTAAGAAAATAGTTCAACTTTCAACTAAGTAGTTGAATTTTCAACCAAAAGAAACGAATGATCAGCAAAATAGTTAAATTTTCAACAAAAGAGGTGATTTTTCAATCAAAATGATAAATCTTAAAAAAAGAATGTATTTTCAAGAGAAGAGTTTAACATCCAACCAGATACTTGACTTTTCAACCAAAAAGTTGATTTTTTAACCAAGAAGATTAATAGTCTACCAAAAAAGTCAAATTTTTAATAAGTTTCTCTGCCATTTTGTCAATTTTAAAGTAAATTCCCTGGGCATTTTAGCGCTACTTGTTAATCTTCGAATATATAATTAGGAACAACTATTCTTGGTTTCTGAAATTCTTCCGAAATGCGTGAAGGCATTTGAATTAATAATTACTTGTACATGGGATTTTAAACGATATGCTGATGGTACTTTAAAATTTATGAGGAAAAAGTGCGTGTAGGATTTTTAAAGATAGTCAAAAACTAGGAAGTCAATTAAGAATTGAATTGAAGAATTGCAGATTGAAACATTTTAAATAGTAAATGTTCAAACGTTTTCTTTCTAAAAATAAAAACTTCAATAGTTAAGAAATTTTAAATTTATAGTTTCAAATTGAATAGGTATTTTCTTATTTAACGAGGTACTACGCCCTCAGCGTACGCATTTTTACGAATTAGTTTTTTAATAATGTTATTAAATTTTTTCATTTCGAATTTGTTTCATTGAATTAATTAATTTTCGCGGTGCACTGAATTTTAGCGATATGCTATTGGTAAGCAACTGGAATTTCAAAATTTTTAATATGGCTATTCATGGCTACTTACGTGATGAATTTATAATACTCAATAAAAGATGAAGTAATTAATTTTTTTGAAGTACAAACAACGGAGAATTTAAATTAATATAGTGATAATAATTAATGGAAGAGCAGAAATGGACTTCGAGGACAAAAAAATAATTTATTGTTTACATTTACAAAAATGGTAGACTTTAACCTATTAAGGTGAAAAACATAATTTAAAAAATAGTATTTTTGACAATTATTTTAAATATTAATGATTCAACCAACCTATCCATTCAATAAAGAATAAAGGCTGCACGAATGCACATTTCGTACAATGAAACTATATTGTTAAACAAATTCATTAATATTTTTACATATTTAGATATAGGTGAGGTTTTTAATTTGATTCACAATAAAGTTTTTTACTTCATTTTACTTAAAATTTCATACAATATGAAAAATTATTAAAATGATAAAATCTCTAAATTACAAAAACTACTGAGAAAGCTTAAATGCATAAGTAAAAATTAATCTTATAGTTATATTAAAAAATGCATATCTTCCAATTTGAATGTTTTGTTAAATTTTAGCATGGCTAGTGGTTGGGCCGAAAATACAACATTTTTGAAAAACGAAAATTCCTAGAGCTAAAAAGTTGCTGCGTTTTATTGCAAATGAGAATCTCTAATGACTTTTTAAAATAAAAAAAATGCTACAATGTCGAAATGAGGTTAAAACTTTTGAATTTTGTCAATTAAAAAAAACTCCCTCTAGGTACAAAAAATAAGAAATTTTTTTTTTTATTTAAAACCTATAACTTTTGTTCAAGTAAGAATTGTTTGAAAATGAGTAAATATGAAATTTTTTAAGATTCAGTTAATTGTTATTAATATTTTGATTTGATTAAGATTTTTTTTTGAGTTCTAAACAGGAGTTATATTTTTTAATTTTTAATTTTTCATCAGCATTTGATACCAAAAACTGTACATTAATAAATTACCATAATTTTCGTACCCATAGGTAAATTTGTTTAAATTCTCAAAACCAAAAATTGTTGGCCTCACAGCGACACCGTAGGAACATTATTGATTTCAAAAAGTTATCAGAAATATTTATTTGTAATAAAACGTAGTAACTTTTAAGCATTAGCCATTTTTAGTTTTAAAAAAATGTGTATTTTCGGCCCACCATAGTAGGGAGGTAGGGTTGGAAGTTATGGAGGTAAGGGGTATTTACAAAGGTTGAGCGGGCAGTTACGGAGGTAGCGGGTATTTAGGGAAGTTGGTCAGGCATTTAAGGAGGTCGGACGGACATTCAGAGAGGGTCTCGATTCCTGAAACAGCGGCGGTGGCGAGATATTTTTACAATATACATAGAAAGAACACTTTTGAATTAGTCAATTTCGAATGCAATTGATGTTAAAATTTCTAGAAATTTCTAAAATTAACGTTTTATCTTTTTTTCAGGTGCGTTGTATGTGAAGTGCCAGCAAGTGTAATAGCAGTGCACAGTCAGTCTACAGCTATTCCAGAATGTCCGAACGATTGGTCGAACCTCTGGATTGGATACAGTTTTGTCATGGCAAGTATTTTTTATTAACTAAAATAAATTTACCTAAATATTAACAAAAAATTCTTTATCATTATCTATTTTTGAAATATTTGTTGCTAGAGTCCAAAATTTAGGGTATAATTTATGGGATTGTCAAAAAATCTTGTTTTTCATTCCAGCCAGTTTTTTCGAACTAAAAATAAAACAACATGCTCTAGAATCATCAAAACAAATTAATAGGTCGGCGCGGTTCAGGGAAAACCGGTGAATCATGGAGAAGTCAGGGATTTAAAAAAAATGCAAGTCAGGGAATTTCTGCAAGAATCACACGCGGGACGGGTTATTTTTTGTTGCACGCGCCTAACAGATTTTAAGGGATTTCACCAGATTTTCGAGGATTTTAATGAGTTGATGATATTTTAATGGATTTCAAAGAATTTATTCACAAGAGTTAAGCGATTTCATAGGATTTTAAAGGTTTGCAAATATTTGAAGGTTTTACCAAAAACATTTTGAAGAATTTTGAAGATTTTAGGATATTTCAAAAGATTCCAAGGAGTTTTTAATTGATTAAGAAAATGTCAAGGGATTTCAAAGAATTTGAATGATTTTAAGGAATTTGACAAAATTTTCATGCGATTGTAAAGAATTTCCCAGAATTTTGGAAGACATGGAAAGATTTTACAGGACCTATTAGGTTTAAGATATTTGAAAAAATTCGAAGAGGGTTTATCAGGTTTCCGACAATTTTTAAGTATTTTGAGGGATTTTAAAAGCTCTGAAGGTATTTTAATAATTAAACAAAATTCATTCTGCATTGTTTTAAACTCTTTTGAATTTTTCGAAATTTTCTTGAATTCTTTTCAATAAATTCAATTCTTCTTAATTAAATGTATTTCTTAGAATTTACTGTAGTTTTCTTCTCATTTCCGTTAAATTTCTCTAAATTAAATATAAGTTTACCAAAAATCAATGGATTTTTTTTTATTTTTAGAAATAGATTCAAATTAATTTGCATTCTTTTGAATTGATCTTGAATTCCTATTAATCCGTCTTGAATTCTTCTAAATCATTTTGAATTAATTTCAATTCTCGCTGAATTCTCTTGAATCCATCTAAATTCTTTTGAATTCATTTTAATTCCTATCGTTTTGAACATTTCGATGCAAAATTTTCGATTTATAACATTTTTATTAATTCCACTCAAATTCTGATAAATTTTATCGAAATCTCTGGATTTTTCTCGAATTCTTCTAAGTCTGCTACAATTTTACTGAAATCAATAGAACTTTTTTGGATTTTTGGAATTTTTGTCAATTAATTGAAAATAATT
Source organism: Andricus curvator (assembly GCA_932195095.1). Taxonomy (NCBI): domain Eukaryota; kingdom Metazoa; phylum Arthropoda; class Insecta; order Hymenoptera; family Cynipidae; genus Andricus; species Andricus curvator. The sequence continues at coordinate 673,354 of CAKNYM010053081.1, forward strand.
TTGAATTCATCCTCAATTTTTATTAATCTATCCTGAATTCTTTAAAATTCTCCCTGATTTTGACTGGATGGTTAGGGAAAATAACTAGTCATTAGGCGCTGCGCGCCTACAAAAAAGGGTTTCGTAGCCCATTAAGAAGTTAATTACGTCCTTCAAACCTCCCTTTTCCATACTTTTCCATTCCTACATCCCCTACATCCTCGCCCCTCACTTAACCCTTCGCTTTCCCTCCCTTCCCTAACTTCTTCCTCCACTACTTACCCCTCTCCTCATTTCCGCCCCCCTACTCACCCGCACCACCCTACTAGCACTCCCTTCAATTCCCCGTACTACCTTTCCTAACTTTCAGTCATTTTCCCTACTTCTTCACCCCCACTTCCCTTCCCTTATTTCCTTTCGCGTCCTCACCCTCATTTCCCTACTCCACCACCCCTCACTTTTTATACTTCTCTTCCCCGCATTTCTCCTATTACCCCTCACCTTTCCTATTTTCCCACCCCTAATTTCCCCTAATTCGACTACCATCATTTCCCCTAATTCCCCTCCTATCATTTTCACTCACTTTCCCTTCACTTCTATAAGGGCCTAATAATAATGATAATAAAAATTTTAGCACACTGGTGGTGGTGCACAAGGAGGTGGACAGTCATTATCTAGTCCTGGATCCTGTCTGGAGGACTTCCGAGCAGTTCCATTCATCGAATGTAATGGTGCCAAAGGACACTGCCATTATTACACCAACGAGTACAGTTTTTGGATGGCCACAATTCAGGATCACCAGCAGTTCCAAAAACCACAAAAGGAGACAATAAAAGCCGGAAACTTGAGAAACCGAATAAGTCGGTGCGCAGTGTGTATAAAAAACACATGAGATTGTACACATTTATATAATTGATTTAAAAAAGAAAACTATTATTAATTAATTGAGAAGCAAAAAAATAATTGCCCGCCATGGAGGGTGGGGAGAATGAGAATAAGGGACAGAGAATTGCCAGTAGATTTCCCTTTTTTTGTTTTTCTTTTTTACTTTTTCATCGTTATTATCGTCGTCGTTAATTTTCTTTGTTTATTTTCTTTCCCCTTCGACTCTGTTCCTTTACCTCGAACTCTTTCTCCTTTCCCTCCCGATCTGCTGCCATTTTTCCTCATCGGAATCTCACTCTTTTTTTAATAATAATTGTACCATTAAGTGCCTAGATTATTACTTAACATGTAAAATAATATATATACATATTTATATCATAAATTCGTATTAAGAGATCAATTTCATTACATCGTACTACCACAGACACTGCCATTATCCAATATGGCACATTTACATATTGTATATTAATGTAAACGATCTTAGTCTGGTAATTGCGTCAAACCAAATATTTAAATAAATAGGTATTTTGCTACATAGTCAATAAAAGTATATTTTGACATTTTAGCAAGTTGTCTTGCTTTATACCCTCAGAAAATGTTCAAAATTTAATAGGGTTGTTACATATTTTTGAATATATTTTTTTCCTGGTGAAATTAAAAGAGCACTGAAAATTGAATATAATTACTTGATGAAAGTTTTTTTAAATAAGTTTAAATATATTTTTTTAATGGTCAGAAAGTATGGTTTTTGAAATTTTCGCGGAAGATGAGGCATCCTGATTGGGCCCAGTGTTCTGAGATCTCGGATCTTTTTCGCACTGCGCATGCGTCGCGTCAGCAACCAGGTGGTTACCGTTGACGCGCTTATTTAAAACGATTAAGTGTGCAGCAGATAAGTGTGCAGATTAAATTGCAGCAACCGGATGTGCGAATAGTAGTATACCATTAAGCCATTTCCCTTTCAGGGTAGGCGTGACACTACCCGATTCGGGTAGTGTTTCTACGTGGATAGTTTCTTGTAGTAAATGACTACTACAAGTGTGGGCTCACCAAACCCACGGTGGGCCAACAGCACGCAGTATTCTCGAATGGTCACCCATCCAAGTACTAACCGCGCCCAACGCTGCTTAACTTCAGTGATCTGACGAGAACTGGTTTTTTCAGCGTGGTATCGCCGTTGGCGATTTTCAGAATATGATAAACGAACGCATAGATAGGACAACTTGGGACACACTAATATGCAATAAAGATAGAGAGGGCACAGGGTCTATGATCCGGGATATCACTGTTAGAAGTGCGAGCAAAGTGTGTGGTACTGCGGTTGTAGGAAGAATCTGGTGATGCGTGGTGGAATGCTGAAATCTGCGCTGTAGCCTATGAAAAGAAACAAGCACATAAAACAAAGTTTAACATCACAGGCCTTAGCGATAAGGAGAGAAATAGACTTGAGAATGATTATAGAGACAAAAAGAGGAAAGTAAAACTACTAGTCGAGGAAAGTAATGATAAAATCGAAACAGAAAAAGAGAAGAAAATGCAAATCGATTTTGCAGGGAGCAAGAAACTGTTGATTAGTATGAAAGGAAGTAGAAGTACAGAGTTAGGCAGCATGAGAAATAAGAAGAGTGAAATGTTATTCTAGACGCTTTGGGAGACTCTTTCAAGGAATTACGGGGAGGTGAATATAGAGCAACACAAATATGACATAGAACACGGTACGTTAAATTCTGTTCGGTTCACTGCATTTTCTTCCATTTTGAAAAATTCCTATTTTAAAATTGATGAAACACCTATTACTATTACTATCAATAGTGTACTGAGACTGTGAAGGTAATTTCTTAACTGGTAGAAGGAAATTTATATTTTTAAGATTTTTATCGAGTTGAAAAGGAGGAAATTCTGGTTTTCAATATTCTATGAATTGGAACAAGGATAATTCATTATTTTTAACATTTTTATTGAGCTGGAAGTTCGAAAATTTTAGGTTTTAGTTTTTTTTTTTTTTTTGAATTGGAAGGGGGAAATTTTTTTATTTCTAAGACCTTTAGAGTTGGAAGGGACAAAATTTTGGAAGAGGCCATTTTTTCTTTTTAGTACTTTTATTGAGTTGAAAGCGGGCATATTCTGTATTTTAACATTTGTATTGAGGTTGAAAAGAGGAAATTTTATTTTTTAACTTTTGTTGAATTGGCAGAGGTACATTCTATATTTTAAGATTTTTATTATGTTCGAAAGAAGGCAATTTTGGTTTTCAGTATTTTATGAATTGGAAGGATAACTTTTTATTTTTAACATTTTTATCGAGCTAGAAGGGATAACATTTTGGGTCAAATTTTTTTTTAATCGAAAGATGAACATTTTTTAAAGACTTTTAGAGTTGGAAGAGACAAAAAATTTTTTTTCTGAATTGGAAAAGGCCACTTTTTCTTTTAAGCATTATTGAGTTGAATAGGGAACTATTAATTTGTCTTGTACTCATTCAATTGAATTAATTATTGTTTATTATTATTATTATTATTATTATCATTCTACCCCATTGGCGGAATATTTTTGTATTTACATCTAAGAACAGTACATTTTACCACTTTCGTCAGTTATTAATAATTTAAAAGATGTCCAAAACTTCAAAGAAGCATTAGCTCATGCAGAAAATGCTAGAACATTATTTTTATAACTAAAACACCATTTTTAATATTTTGTTATGCATTATTTAAATTATAGCCCACGGGCATAGGTGGCGTCGTCACTCGGCCACGGTCAACTGTCGTGACATTTCCTTTCTACAGGCCTGCAAAGGAGTACAATCCCGTTATTGAAATTTTCCACGGGGCTGGTCTGAAAATATTCCGCCACTACTAAAAGCTAATTATTCAAATAATGAAGACCCGGAGGGGCAGAGCGATGACAATAATAATAAAAACAATAATTAATTAAATTGAATGAGTACAAAAAAATAAATATTAAAATTTATTCATTATTGCTGCTATTAACAATTTTATAATAAATTAACAAATTTCGTATTCTATAAAATTCATAATTTGCAACACTTGACTCGTTTAAGAAGGTGTCCAATTACAAATTCCTTCATAACGAATTAAGAATTACTATCATTAAAATTTGTTCAAATCCACAAAAACATAAATGTGTTTTTTGTTGAAAAATTTATATTTAGATGTTCTGCAAGCTCCATGGAGTTTAAAATGTATTTTCCATAAGAAAAAAAGGCGTTTTTGTTGTTCAGAATCGTCAATATTAGGTGAATCGAGTTGTAACTCAACATTTCTATTTACAATGAGACATAGAATACGAGTCTAAGCGAAAAATTTGTGTCCAGTTTTCACTTAGGGAGGCAATAATTAATGTAAGTTTTCAATAATAATTTATTTTTATTTTAAACTATCTTCTCTTAGTAAGTTTTTTTTCGCAATTTCCAGCTTTCCTTTGAATTTTTAGTTATGAACAAATAATAAATGAACATCAGGAAGACAAATTTTTTAAATATTATTCCATTTTTTCAGAATGAAGTACTTTCACTTTTTCACTAATGTTTTCAAAATATTAAATTAAAAAAGGCTCTCAGTGACTACTTCAGAGAAAAGCTACATTCAATATGATCCATATAGAGAATTTAAAAAATATTTCAAATATCTTGTTCTATGGCAGAAAATTATATTTAAAAAAAGACATTTTTTTACAGAATGATACTCTCTGATCTTTAAGTATTATCTGCTTATAATTAAAAAGCCTAAGCACAGTTAAAAAATTCAGAAAAACTACAACTTTCTGGCATCGCTTGAAGCATAGCCATGATTATTAATACATTATTGAAACAATTATGTATGTTAATTAGTATTAATTATTAGTTTACTTCAAGTAAAAAGGGGACAAAAAAATGAAAGTTTCAGAAAAAACTGCAAATTTCTAGTTTTATTCAGAGAGAATATTATTAAGAATATTATTGATAAATTGTTTAAACAATTCTGCTCGTTAAATTTAATTCATTATTAGTTCACTCTAGTTGAAAAAAGAACATAGTGGACGACTTCAGATAAACCGCAACTATCTAGCATTACTATAAAAGGAGATAGTTATAAACAAGAATAATTTGTTCAAACAATTAGGATTGTTATATTACATTAATTATTAATTTACGCTAATTGAAAAGTGAACAAAAAGTTGAAAAATGCAGAAAAATCGCCATTTTCCAGCATTATTCTAAACGAAGATTGTTATAAATAACAATAAATTGTTTAAAAAATTTATTTTTTAATCTAATTTCTAATATAGAGCAGTAAATGATGTATTACAAACAATTCGTATTAAAAAAACCGCAAAAAAATCATAATTCGCGCCAGAAACTCGCAAACCCCAATTTTTCACTTATGGGGTTTTTTTGGGGCTCTATAAAAAACTTCTTTTTTCTTATGGAAAATACGTGTGAATCTTGAATCTTGCGGAATCTCTAAATATCATTTTTTACAAACGTATTGATTTTTTATGGATTCAAACAAATTTGGGGACGACATGCATGCAAATAAAAAAAAATTCCAATTATTTCTTAGACCACCCAGTGTACAACTGTACAGTCAACTGTAAATCTATTTTGTGTGCAGATAATTATTTATACATACATACATTAATTAGCAGTTCGAACTCGAAAGTTCATTGCCTCACTACCCGATTCGGGTAGTGTTTCTAGGTGGATATTTACTACCAATGTGGGCCCACCACACCCACGACGGGCCAAAAGCACGCAGTATTCCTGAACGGTCACCCATCCAAGTACTAACCGCGCCGAACAATGCTTAACTTCAATGATCTTACGAGAACTGGTGTTTTCAGCGTGGTATCGCCGTTGGCGATATAATTATAATATAATATAATATAATTATAATATATAATTCTTTATGTACATCAAAAATTCAAATAATAAAATATTATTTTGCTATCTTTATGAATGATATAACTGATTGTCTGTTATCATTGTGCAATAGGTTTTTCAAAAGTCAAAACGATTTTCGAATTTTCCAAAATTTATGAGAAAATAATGAAGTAGTATGTCCCTAGCCTCGGAGAACTTGATTGGAAAATTCTAGGTTTCTATGTGCTGCCTTAAAAATGTTGTTTAAAACAGGAAAGAAGTTAAAAATGGTCTTATTTAAAGAAATTTTTTCATTCGCAGCAGCAAGTGAATCCAAGATTATTTGCACTATCATTTATTGCATCTTTTAAAGGTATGCTAAAAAATTCATACGATTTTTTTATTTAAGATTCTGATGTATCGACAATTGAAAACTATGGTCTTTTTCTTAATAGTTAGAGATTCCCATTCGCCATGATTTTTTTCAACATAATATTGATAGTTGACGTACCATGTCGGTAATTAACTAACAACTTGAGAAAGGTTTTATCTTTTGATCTCAAACATGCAGAAAACTTAATCAACATATATTAGAATCTACCTTAGGATGGCCCAAAAATGCATTGAAAATTCTTTTTCTCTCGAATTTTCATGCATGTCGTCCCCAAATTTGTTCGAATCCACAAAAGAATGAATGTATTTTTTTTTTGCTTGAAACAAAATATTTAAAGGTTCCGTAAGCCCCATGAATAAGTTTAACACGTATTTCCCATAAGGTAGAAATACGTTTTTATAAGTCTTATTCAGAATCGTCAATATTAGAAAGAATTGAGACTAGACGCAATGCTTTAGAAAATGATAGAACTAGCATTTCCCAGTTAAATATTTGAGATGATAAAGAAGTAAGTGATGACGAGGACGAAGACCTTATAACGGAAGTTAAATATGATTTTGTTAAAACATTCAAATTAGTTTCCGAATTTAAAGGGACAGAAGTCGAAAATTGTATTCAATTAATTAGGCGAGCAAATAAGAGATTTTGTTAGATGCAATTATTGCTATAAAATTAACAGACCGGGCAACAGGATGCATTCATATAGATGGATTCAGTACGTACAGAGAATTATTTGACAGATTGTGATTATTATTTGCAGATAGGGAAACTCTAAACTCGTTACAAAAACAACGCGATTTAACAATTATGGGACGAAATGAAGATTTAGAGATTTTTATATCAAGATTCATGAAAATTCTATACAAGGTACGGTAATTTATTGATAAAATGAATGTTCAACGAACTGAAATAAATTTACGACACGATATTGAAACGGAAAATTGAGTTAAATCATTTTTACGAGGATCACGCGAAGAATACGAAATTAGAATTCGACCACAAAATCCGAAACTCTAAATGAGGATTTTAACATGGCATCAGAATTAGAAATCGGGTTATGCGAAAGAAGAAGGTACCAACAACCTGGTAATGATAACCAAAAATCTTAAAATCTGGCAAAAAGAGACTTTAAATTAGAAATTGGAAATCTAAGACCTAGAACTATTCGTAATCACAGTAAAATTCCGGGACATCACGAAAAAAAATGTTGTTCTAAACAAAATTTCAGTCAACTGTCTCATCAAGCAGACCTCCAGACCAAGGGCACTTCAACGAAAAGAATTTAGAAGAGGAACACCCGTCGACGCTGACGGAGACCAATTTCAAAACCAAGACACCGATCAGATACACTATATGTTCAGTTAAAATTCTATAAACTAGAAAGGGGAAAATTTATGATAGACGATAGCGCGAATATGTCAATTATAAAACAGTTTATGCTAAAGGGAAGATATTTTAAAGGATATGAGCCAATAAGGATTCCGAACATCAATAATGAACCAGTAAAAGAAAAATACGTGGTTGATTTAAAAATTTAAAATAAACTGTGCACATTTCAAATTGTCGGTGACAACATGGCATTTCCGGGATCGGAACAGTCGATTTCAAAAAGGGAATTATAAGAATGGGACCAACAATATTTCACGTTGTTGAACCAGTCAAATTGCAATATAAATTAGCATTTGTCAACTTCGTAGAAGGATTCGCGATGATAAGACATCTAAAGGACGGAGAACCATTGATTATTGGAAATCAAACAAAAGTTGGAAACTTGTATGAAGTTAACGAAAAACAGTGACTAAATGCTGTTACGTGTTTTTCGATTCACAATAAAACAGAATATAACCTAGAAAGAATTAAAAAACTGTTGTCAAAAACTCGCTTATCACGTATGAAAGAGCGAAAGAATGAAATTCAGGAGATTATTACTTCATACAATGATATGTTTCTATTGAGAGATGATCCCCTACCACTGACCAAATTAATCCAAAACAAAATTCATCTTGATAACGATGATCCTATATTTATACTAAACCCAAATAAAAGATATGCTTAGATCTGAAAAAGTCAAATGGCGTTTTTTAATTGACTATAGGAAATTATACGGAAAGACTATAACTGAAAATTACCCGTTACCGATAATCAACGAAATCATAGATCAGTTAGGTATTCTAAATACAACATTTCAGCTTATGATGAACAACGGATTGAAAGGTTTTTTAGCAAATGGATGTTTTGCATATATGGACGACATCGTTGCTCACGGGAAAACATCGAAAGAACACAACGATAATTGAAAAAAAAACATTACAACGGTTAATGCAAATTAGTCTCAAATTATAACCCGATAAGTGCGAGTATCTTAGGCCAGAACTCGAATATTTAGGGCACATTCTAATAGCTGACGGAATAAAACCTAACCCAAACCAAAAACTTGAAGAGAAATAAAACAATTTTAAGGACTTGTCGGCTATTATAGAAAATTTATTAAAAACTTTTGAGCGATTACTAAGCCTTTGACTAGATTACTTAAAGCTAATGTACTATTCGCATTTGGACAAGCGGATAAGTGGCCTTTGATAAACTAAAAAATTGCTTGATCACAGCTGCTCCTGTACTAACATATCTGGATTGGAATCAAGAATTTATTTTAACAACCGATGCATCCAATTACGCTATTGGAACAAAATTATCACAAGGTTCTATTGGCCCGGATAATCCATTATTATATGTATCGAGAACTTTGCATTAAAGTGAAGTCAGTTTTACGACTACAACGGGCGACGACTAAATACTGTCGTCAGTATCCACATGGGAGAAAATTAAAAATAATAGCAGACAATAAACCTTTAATATACCTTATGAATATAAACGACCCTTTCTCGAGTTTAATGCGATGGAGACTGAAATTACTGGAATACAAATTCAAAATAATGTATAAAAAGGGAAAGTTAAATACTAATGCGGATGCCCTATCTAGTGTAAAACATGAAGAGATGAACGGAATAAATATTATGAAAAGAATGGATGCTGACGAACTCATGAGTGAAGGTTTTTGTGATGAAGACAGAAGAAGCCAGGTGGAGGAAGTTAATGAATTTAATTCTCGGATTGAGGTTAATGAAAAAGCACAAAGAAAAATTAATCATAATCGGATCATAGCTACTCAGGAACACGGACCTAAGAGAATAATAGAAATTTACATGACACGGTTACCACTAGACGAGGATAAATTATATAGAGCTCCCAAGTATCTCTGGTGGGACGCACGTGGCGCCGCCTGATGGTTTTTTTTTCAAACGGGTAGGTGAGTTAAGCTGCAGTCCTATATGTGGCTGTATGTAAACAGGCGAGAAATAAAAATAAAATAATACATAAAATACATAATAAAAAATGGTAATTATAATTGAAAGTGGCTTTCAAGCAGTAAAACTTGACAATTTCAAAGCGTTTGGACTATTTTAGGATAAAGAGTCTTCTAGAATTTCAGAAGATATGGAACAATTTTTCAGGACCTATAAGGTTTTAAGATATTTTAACAGATTGCACAAGATTTTATAATATTTCCGAGGATTGCAATGGTTTTAAGTGATTCTAAAGCTCTTAATATATTTTAATACATTTTCCAGGATTTTAGGAAATCTCATCATAGAATTTCACGGGATTTTATAATATTTTAGTGAATTTCATAGAATTTATTCACGACAAGTGAGGTATTTTGCATGTTTTCAAAGATTTGAACCGATTTTTATAAATTTACTCAATCTACTTAATTCAATGGATTTTTTTGAATTTTTAAAAGTTTTTATTTAAATGATCCTGGGGATCAATTGATACAATGATTGAAATATTTCAATGTATTTTTTTTAATTCCTTGGCATTTTCAAAAGCTTTACAAAAATTTAGAGAATTAAAAAATATTTTAAAGGATTTGAGATATTTTAGGTTATTTTAACAGATTATAAGTAATTTTTAATTTATTTCAGTAATTTAATGGAATTTAAAATATTTTAGGGTATTTTAAAAGATTCCCAGGCATTTTGAAGAGCTTTAAACCATTTCAAGGCATTTCCAAGGGGTTTGATAATTTGAAGGGATTTAAAAAAAATTGTATGCGGTTTTAAAGAATTTTCTAGAATTTTGGAAGATATGAATGGATTTCACAGGACCTGTAAGGTTTTAAGATATGTTAAAAAGATTCTAAGGGATTTTATAAGATTTCCTAAGGATTTCAATGATTTCAAGAAATTTTAAAAGCTCTTAAGGTATTTTAATTAATTCTTCAGGATCTCTAGAAATATCATAAAATTTAATAGAAATTCACAGGATATAATAATACATATTTTAATATATTTCGAAGAATTTATTCACAAGAAGTGAGGGATTTTGTAGGGTTTCAATGATTTCAAGAGGTTTTCAAATATTTTTTGCAATGCATTTGGAATTCTTATTAATTACTCTGAATTCTTTCAAATTCTTTTGAATTCTTCTAAATGCACTCAACTTGACTCAATTCAATGGATTTTTAAAAAAAATTTGTATAATTCATCTTGAAGACTCTATAACTCACCTTGAATTCTTAGGCATTTCATAAAATTCTGTTAAATTCTCTTTAATTTTATTAAAACTCATCTCAAATTTAATTCAATACATTTTTTTATATTTTTGAAATGTTTTCAATTCACTTAATTGCTTTTTAAATTTAGGTGGACTTTTTATAAATATCATCGAATTCTTCTCATTTCCCATAAATTCCTCAAAATTCACTTAAGTTTTACTTAAATAGATTTTTTCGATTTTAAAGAATCTTCCAATTCATTTGAATTCTCTTGAACTGTTTTGTAGTCATTAGTCACTTGTTTGGTTAGAAATTAATAGAATTTCAAAGATTTGAAGTTTTTTTTTTAATCACCCTGAATTCTTTTAAATTTTGTGGAACTCTCTTCAATTTTTTTAATTGGCTTTAATTCTTGTAAATTCACTTAATTCTATCGCATTCAACGGATTTTAACATTTTTTTAAAGTTCCAATTTAATTGATAAGTCTTTTAACCTCACCTTTAATTCGTAGGCATTTCATAAAATTCTTTTGAATTCCCTTGTCATTTCAAATTCACAGATTTCAATAAAGTTTTTTTAAATATTTTTAAATTGCTTCCAATTCATTTGAATTGATTGGAATTTAACTTGAATTGTTTTGAAGTCTTATGAATTTATCTGAATTTGTTATCCTTTGAGCGCGAAAAAATTACCCTATAAGGATGTCAAAAAGTACCCTTTGGTCCCTATATTTTATCCCAGAGGGACTATGTGAAGCCTATGTTTGTTTTTAAGAAAGTATATGTACTTTATACTGCTTCCTCCGGGCAGCAGCTAAACCGTAGAGGGAACGGCTAAACACACTTGTTTTCGCTTTTTTTGCCACCAGTGTCCCGGAAAAGAATAAAATTGTAGATCCGCATTCTGATGCTCCGTATTTGAGCAACCTACTATGCAAAAGATTCTTCTTGATCCGGTTTTTTAAGCTGAAACCCCTCAAATATTTACATTGTTATCCATGGTAATTGCACAACACGGCAGAACGACTCACCCAGTCGTTCAAAAATTTCGCCGTCTGATGGCGCTGCCAACATACTTGAATACTCTATATTGGACCAAACGAGAGTCTTTTGAATGAAGCTGCATTTTTAGGATCAATCTTATGGATACTGACAAAGTGTGAATTATAACAGAAGGAAGAAGAAAAAATTAATGTATTCATGTACCGACCTCCTTTGTGTTTCGATAAGCAAGAAGTACACAGAAAAAACTAAGAATAAAATTCGTTGCAGGAAATTTTTTAGAACAATAAAGTTTTGTTCAGCCAACTTCGTGTCTTTCAAAATACATGTGTTTGCCATGGAAAAACAAAAGAAAGTTTAACCGATATTTGTGTAAAGTTTATCCTGTAAAGTTAATTTTTGTTGCAAAGAATCTTCTGTCGGAAATCGATTTAAAGTTCATCTTCTGTTTTTTCTGTGTAAGGAGAGAACCTCACGAGGGATTTCTAGGATACTACACCAGAGATTCCTAATAGGAAAATTTTTTAATTGATCTCATGGGAGCCTATTAAACTACGGAGAAGGGAAATAGATACATTTCAGTAGTTCAAGATTACTTAACGAGATTTCTGATTGTTAAATGGTTACTGGATAAATCATCGGCAGCAGTGGTACAAGCACTGTGGACTATGTTTTTATGGATTCTTGGCAAACTGAGAATTATTCAACCCGACAGTGGGACATAATTCGCATCACGAGAATTTGGTGAGTTGATGAAAAAATAAAAAATGAAACACATTTTCACGTCTAATTATCACCCTCAACGCGACGGAAAAAATAAAAGGTCACATGCGATACTGACAGAATTCATAAGACATTACACAATTGAAAAAGAATGGGATGACACTTTAGTATATGCTATGTTGACGTATAATTGCACTGTCAACCGACAAACGGTTTACACACCGTATGAGTTACAAATGGGAAAGGAACCTAATACTGTTTTCCACAAGAAGACGGACACTAGGGACTTAGAAGATATAACGGAAACTCAACGTGTTATAACAGAAAACAAGCTGGCAAATGGTCTGGAGAGAATTGACTTACACGAAAATCAAAACACTGAACCACTTCCTGAACCTTTAACCAAGATTCACAAAAATGACCTAGTCCTTATCCGAAACTTCAATCCCAAATCATTTGATGAATTGTGGAAAGGACCTTATAGCGTACTAAATGAGACGAATCAAGTAAGCTTTGAAATAAAAGTAGAGTTGAACCGGAAATTGTATCATAGGTAAAACATTAGGCCTTACTTTTCGGTTACACATGAGGCTGATAATGCCTGTGTTAACGATAGTTCCCCAACTACGAGCGGAGCTATTTAAAATAACACCGCTGAACAATGGTGATCTCATATATATATATAAAAATTAAATGGCATCAAAATGTATCATGAGTATTACAGAGTCGTATTATTATAGACTTTGAGTATCTAGAATATAATCAAAAACGATCAATGTAACTTTCACTAATATCAGTCATACTTGTTCAAGAGAAACTTCTTTACATAACGCGTATGCACGGATCCAAAAAAAAACAAATAAGCGAATTAAGGATTCCCATCAAAGAATGTCAAATGTAATGTTCGTGACAGGTCAACCCAAAAAAAATAAAACGCGGTCTGTTTGATTTTATCGGCGATATATCAAAAATTTTATTTGGTACCTTAGGCGAAAAAGAAGCTCAATATTATAACGAAGAACTAACAAATTTAGATCGGATAATGTATAAATCGCTGACATTAATAAAAATCAGACTAATTTAATATTAAACTTCCTAAGAGATAATTCCGAACTGAAAAGTAACTTAAAATATCAAGCAGCGCAAATCAACTTAAAATTTGAAAAAGTAGCAAATCTATCTCGAAACAATGAATATAATTTAATGATCGACAAAGCTCTATTAGAATTAACCGATGGTTTAGAAAGACTATTCAGACTTTACAGAATATTCATTATAATAATGATCAAAGTTAGAAAGTTTATTAACTAATGGCAAAAAGGGAATAATTTACCCCAACGCAACGTAATCTCCTCAACTGCCATGTTCAATACATTGCGCGTACAAAAAGACGCGATAAATTTTCCTGTGCCTTTTGAAGAGCGACATTTCTCTACATTTCTCTATATTAGCGAGATAGCAATAACATTTAAAAATCGAAGAGCATTGATAATTCTCAACATTCCTTTAGTGGAAGAAAAATTGTACAACTTAATCAGAGTCATACCAATACCTCACATATGATGGTCTTGTAATTTTCTTATTATACCAAACGATCACTTGATTGTATTAAATCCAACTCAAACCATCTTTATGCCCACTTCTGAGACTGAGTTGTTAAATATGAAAAACTTAGGGAAAATTACCATATTAAAGAAAATTAGTCTTGATTATTCAACGCAAATTGAAGACAGCTGTTGAATTGAAATTATGACTGAAATAAGGACAGAAAGTTGCCAAACTCAAGTAATGAAATTAATAAACACTCTATGGATGCAGTTAAGGATTAATCAAGATTGGTTAGCTACAGCACCTGAGGAAGAAATTTTACACATATTGTGCAGTCATACACTGGAATCTAGATTTTTTATTTTTGAGTTTCCATTGAGAGTAGCCTCGGGGCCGAGTGCGGAGGATGTGTTCAGTCAAGCGTGACAAACAACAGAGGGCCTCGCTTAGCACGTTAGTTGCATCAGGTTACGTCATGCCTTGCAATCGAACAGAAAGCGTTCACGCGGCCCTGTCTCTTTACGTTGGGAGTCCCTGGATTCGAGTCCAAAGCAAGAACCGAAACCGTACACAGATCCAGTTTCCAATGTAATCATGTCTGTAATTTACGTATCAAGTTTTTTTTTCATATTACATTTGGATAGTGAATGTACTGCTACTACGAATTGAGTAATACTAAGACCAAGCACTAAAATAGATAGCCATATAGAATTGAATACAATCCTGAGTGCGAAAATAGAAGTGGATTCAAATCATACTTTAAATTAACTCACACTAAAACTTGGGGTATCAAATTGTTGCAGCTATTTTGATCTAGGATTTCAACTTAAAATGATCCGCTTCCGAGGATTAATAAAAATTAAGGAGCACAACTTTTGGGCTTACTAGCATCAGTATGCAAGACAGAATGACAAGAGTGGGTTTCCGAAAGTATACCGCGAAAGGAAGCATCTTACTCGAAAAGTTGTATTAATAACTGAAAAAGACATCCGCATATGTTTTCAAAGGTTTCGAAAGTTCAAGAAGTAAATCCGGTAATTCAGGTGTTTAAAATACATCTTTATCCAGGTAGTTGTATTCATAACTGAAATTGAAGACACCCTGATCGGATTTCGAAGGTCTCGTTATTCTAAGAACTAAGCATGGTAGTCCAGGTGTTTAAAATATATCTTCCTCAAGAAAGTTCTGTTCATAACTGAAATTTTAGACCTCGTGGGTTTTCGAAGGTCTCGTCATTTCAAGAAGTAAACGCGGTAGTCCAGGTGTTCAAAATACATCTTCTTCAAGGAAGTTGTGTTCATACCTGAAATTTCAGACAACCTCAAGGGGCTCCTTTTTCGAAGGTCTTGTCATTTTGGGAAGTAAACCTGGTAGTATATGTATTAAAAATACATCGTCCCTAATCCTTCTCCTTCTGAGGTGCCTTTCACTTCAGTTCTAGATACAATTTCCTAGGGGAAGATGTATTTAGAATATTTGGACTACCCGGGTTAACTTCCTAGAACTACGGGACTTTGAAAAAACGGTTAGGGTAAATAAAATTTAAGTTCTACAGGCACCTTCCTCGAAGAAGATGTATTCTGAATACCTGGACTATCAGGTTCCCTTTTGTAAGGACGAGACTTTGGAAAAATTGCCAGGGTGCCTCCTACTTCAGTTCTGAACATGCCTTCCTCGAAGAAGATGTATTCTGAATACCTGGACTACCAGGTTCACATCTTAGAAGGACGAGACCTCGCAAAAATAGCCAGGTTGCCTTCTACTTCAGTTCTGAATACAACTTCCTAGGGGAAGATGTATTTTGAACACCTGGAGTACCGGGTTTACTTCCTAGAACTACCAGACCTTGGAAAAACGGTCAGGCTAAATAAAATTTCAGTCCTTTAGGAACTGAATGCACCTTTCTCGGGAAAAATTTATTTTAAACACCAAGACTACCAGGTTTATTTTTCAGAATGACTAGAACTTCGAAAAACGGTTAAAGAATCTTAAATTTCTATCGTGAACACAACTTCTTCGGGTAGCTCAATTTCAGTTCTGAACGCCCTGCAGTTGCTGAATTTCAAAAAAACATTTCTTTCTGCCAAATTCAAGTTCTACAAATCGATAATCGATCCTTTTGATAGCGATTTACTGACATTTGTAAAGAAAACATCCACAACCTCAATGCTCATTTTAAATAGAAGGAACAA
>CAKNYM010053081.1:689895-716389 GCA_932195095.1 Andricus curvator
TCAGAGGATTAAATAATTTCATAATGTGTTGAGTAGTTGAAATTTTAGGACAGATAATTAATCTCGAAATTTGAATCAAGTTGATCATGAATAGAGATATCAAAACGTTGCATCATTTTGATCCATTTGCCGTAAGGTAAAGGTACCTATCATAAGACAAATTTTGAGGGAGTCTTGAGATTTTCATTAATTTTGGAAAGATAGTAGAATATATTTTTAAAATGATTATATCAATGAATGGGCTGATCTTTTCTGAATGCGAAACGCCTATTAAAAGTTTATTTTAGTCTAAGCAAAGTTATTATATTTATGAAAAAGCGGAACGACCTATATGTACCTATTATGAAACAACTTTTGGACTCGTGTACCTGTGTTTCATAATGCATGTCCCTGTTATGGAACAGCAGAGTAATGTGTTTTTTTTATATCAATATTAATATTTCAGATTATTTTCTATATTAATTCGAAATAAATAGTACAATGAAATTTTATTTTAATTGTTAATAGAATAAATAAATTGAATAAAAATTTTTGTTAACATTGACAAAACTAACCTATAAAGGGTGGTTTTCTTGAACAAAGTCGATTAAATTTAATTTTTGCTCGAAAATGTTTGTTACAGGGAATGCATTTTTATTTAGGTGGATGAAAAAAAACCATGAAGGATGAAGTCAAAACTTAAGAAACTCGTTCAAAGTGAAGTGTAAATAAAATATTAGGCTGAGTAACCTTTTCGTTTTTTTTTCTTTTATTGTACTTAATAATAACTTCAAGTGTTTTGTTGAATATTTGTCCTTGTTGGTAGAAAGTTAATCTTCTTGGTTGAAAATTAATATTTTTCCTCGAAAATTCAACATTTTGTTTTAAATTCGTTTTCTCTGTTGACTGAAAAGTATTTTTTAATTGAAAACTCAACTATTTTCGAAAATGTGTCTTTTTTGGTCTTTCCTTTGTTTAAAGTGTAACTCTTTTGTTAAAAATTAATTTTTTTCGTTGAAGATTCATTTTTTTATTTGAAAATTCATCTCTGATTCGAAATTTAACTACCTTGTTGAAAATCAATTTTTCTAACTGAAAATTTAACTTTTCCAGTTTAAAATTGAACTATTTTGTTGAAAATTCGTTTTTTATTGTTGTTAGAAATTAGTTTTTTAAAACAAGAAATTTAATTAATCTATTTTAGGTTAAAAATTGATCTTTTTTGGATGAAAATTGAACTATTTGGTTGATAATTGATTTTTTTTATTAAAATTGAACTATTCAGTGGGAAATTTTTGTACCTTTTTGGTATAAAATTCAACTATTCCAGTTGAAGATTCATCATTTTAGTTGAAAATTCATCACATTGGTTATAAAGTGAATTGTTTGGTTGAAAATCAATTTGTTTAACTGACCATTTAACTACTCCACTTTTTGTTGAAAATTCATCTCTTTTCTTTCTAAAATTCAACGATTGGTTACAAATTTATCATTTTTAGTTGCAAATTCAAAAAATTGGTTGCAAATTCATATATTGTGTTGGAAATTCGTATTTTTTTTTGTAGAAAATTAATCTGCATGGTGGAATATTCATCTTTTTGGTTGAAAATTCAATTATTCCAGTTGAAGATTCATCATTTTATTTGCAAATTTATCACTTTCTTTAAAAATTCAACTATTTTGTTGAAAATCAGTTTTTTTTGTCGAAAATTAATTTGTTTCACTTAAAGTTGAACTATTATATAATATTAACATAACATACGCTATATTGATATAATAAAAACACATTTTATTGCAAACGTGCCCCTGTTCCATAAATAGGAGCAAGCGTTGAAAACGTGTCCTTCGATATGAAACACCCATGTTTCTCCGTTCCATAAATAAGGACCATGTTAAAAAAGGTGTACGTATTATGAAACCACTAATTAATAAATAAAGTTGTATCCAAATAAAGAAAAAGTGCAGTAATTTCAAATCTATAAACCTTAAGCTGTCATTTAATCTATGATAGAAATAATCGAATTTTATGAATACACGAGATAAAACAAATTATAGGTATCAAGCCTTCTGACTCGGATAAATGGCAGTCAATTTTCCCGAGTGTGGAGGTTAGATAATTAAAATTATTTTTTAGTGTTAAAAACTTTAAAACCATACTTGCTTTTTATATAGATGAAAAGACTCACTTTCATACTTATTATAATAATAACTTGTACTCAAAAATATACTTTTAAATTATTTATAAATCGAATTATTTATCAAACTGTTTCATAATTGGGGCATGTTTCATGATAGGTACCTTTACCTTATCAACTTGATACCTGGTAGTTTTGTGTGGCTAGACAAAGAAGATATTTCGTTAGAACTAATTACCGAAATAAGAATAAGTCCTGAAAATCTAAAGACTCTGGGGACTACTTTTTGAAGATTTGAATGAGAGAGTAGAGTTAATAGCTAAACGGAAAAAGCTTATTCTTGGTTACATATTGCAGGATATACTGCATTGGGCATAAATGGGGTTTTGATGGCTTATAAGTTAGGGATTATAAGAGCATTAATTAATACTTTTAAAATGTTAATTGAAAGCTGTTTCTATACATATTGTAACTTCGGAAATAGTTAACATATCAGTCATGTTACCGAGGTACAACCGGAGATATCTATCAGCCTAGAATCTTTAATAAAATAATGTAACTAGGCGAAAGGTCAGGAGAACCTTTTGAACTTAAAATAAACCCTTAAAGTTCAATCTTAGGGGGGAGATGTCTCTAGGATGCTCTCTTACTTGAATCTTGCATTGTCAGCGATATGCGTCCGCAAATTAGTACACGGTAACTACGCTACCGTGAGAACCGATGCGACAAAAAGTTAGTTATAGTCCTAACGAGCGAACCAGCAGGTCGTACTGCTTAATAGAGCAATCGGGCAGTTCATGTAGAATTTTAGTATTCTATAAAGTGAGAAATGGAAATGGTTAATTTCTATTTCTGAAAATAAAATAAACTTAAATTCAGTTATTTACGACAGGGGTCTCCTGGCCCATTGTGTGTCATTGAAAATTAGAAACTTTCAAATTGATCCATTGTTTGAAATTATACAATTTTCAATTAGAATAAATATTTTTTAAATTGAAGCACTTTCAGGATAAAACAATTCTTAATTGAAATAATTAAAATTAAAGCATGCGAAATTGTATATATCTTTAAAATTTATGTTTCCTAAATTGAACAATTTTGATTTTGAAAAATATAGTTCATTTAACAATTTTTAGTTTAATGTTATTGTTCGATACAGTAAAGTTTCATATATTGTTTAAAAATATTGCCGGGATGAAAGAATTGCTTTTTTTTATTTGTTTGGAATAAAACAGTTGTTAAAGGAATGTGATGCATTTTTGTAAACAATAATGTTGTTGCATTTCGCATCTACTTGTGATGCGAGTATCGCCTGTTCGATGCCAGTTCGAGTTTGTCAATGCTAGTATGCAAATGTGGATTATCAGAATGTCAGTTAGAGAACACGAATGGAAATTTGTGTGAATTCAATGTTTACGTCGTCGAATGGTGACGATGCCATTCAGCAATTAGCATTCAATTTTTTAACTGCTACTTCCTGGTGTCCAATTTTTTCAGGAAACTATTCGATTTTTACAATATAACTTAATTTTCAAATTCAATTATGTAAAATGGTTGATTCCAAAACTTCGTATTTTTTTGAGTTTTGGAAAATAATCACCTATTTGAAAATCTTAAATTTTATTGTTTGAATAAATTTCATCATCAGAAGAGGATTGTATGAATGGTTTCGTGTCAATTTACTGATTTCTTTTTCTTAAACATTGAGCAATTTTCTCAGAATTTATAGATAATAGCATCGACATATCAATTCAATAAAAAATGTCTGAGCAGAACCTGTTTTTTTACGTTTTAGATATTTCAAACTTGTTATACAGTTTTGATAATGGGAAATTAAGTTCAATACGTAAGTTTTAAGATGAAGATAATTTTTGCGAATTTTAAAATTCTGCATGTTCTTATACAATTTGAATGAAATTTATATATACTTGAATCATTTTAAAAAGTGCTTAGTTTCAAAGTGGACTGTGTATTAGGGTGCGCAATAAAAATTTGAATTTATAAATTTTGCAGATGAATTTTTTGAAATTTCATTTATTGATACAATAATTAATAAATAAATAAATAAAATTGCAGTTTGAATTTAGTTCAAGTTTTAATGTAGCATTAATTTTTTCAACCGTTTGCTTTATATATATTCTGAAATTATTATCACGTTATGAAAAAAAATGTATTTTCTTTTTTTCCTTCAAATTTTTAGCAAAAAATGTCTGTCATACTGTGGTACCGCAATCTTCAATTCTGATTTTCTCATAATAGGATTATTTTTTTTTAATCAAACCTTTTTATTCTCATTGAAAAAAAATTTTATTCCACTAAATGAAAGCAAAAATTACATATTTAGTAGGAAAATCACTAACATGGCAAAAATCACTAAAATCGCATCACTGAGGTTTACGCCAGGGACGTAGACTTCGATTCATGGTAATCAACTGTGTAATTTCCTACTTAAATAGAGTCCAATGTTATTTTGCAATTGAAAAATCCACATAAATTATTATTGAATACTAAACGCCAACGAGGACAATGAGTAATTTGAAAATGTAATACCTTCTTACAAATTAAAAAAATGGTAAATATAAATTGGTATAAAGTCTAACAGTGGAAAAATGAAAAGCTCTTCCATAGTGGATAGACTTTTATACAATGTGAAGGAGATAATAACATTTAGCACGTCACAAAATATTACAATCATTTCAAACATTCTCCTTTTGGGTGAAGGTTCCTAACCAAATTTTCTCCGTGTATTTTCTATAAAAACAAATATTTTTAAATAAATAATATATAAAAAATATAAAATAATGTTGTTATCTTTGAACCTTATTAAAAACCTTCAGAAAAATGTCCACAATAGTTCTAAATCGTTTAAAAAATTTTCAACTGAGCCTCAGATTTTCATCGAAGCACATTTCGAGATAATATCTTTGTTTTTCCCAAACTAGCGTCAGTTGAGATAATCAAATTTTTTTTCTTGCTTGGACTGATTTATGATATGAGGTACAAATATGAGCATCTCAGAAGCACAAGCTCGGCACCTATACTCTATGAGATAACGATTGTACACTTATTATTATGACTACAATAAATTTGGCCTTACTGTGTATACTTCAATTAAACGTCAGAACATTTATTAGATACATAGCGTTAACCAAATTCTTAATTAACGCACTAATCAGTGATTCCTCTAATTGGAAAAAATGAAGATCGCTTATATTCTGTTCTTCACCTTCATGGTTAACCTGAATTCTATTGGTGAATATAATACTATAATACATTTTTATAATAAATTTTAAAAACATTTTTAATTTCTCCGCAAAAAAAAATTTTGTCCGATGTAATCCGCATTCTACCTCATTGCTATTTTTTTCAAATTCTCATTGAGTTTGTCCGAAATGAACACGAATTGATTCCAAAGGTATCCAGAATGTGTTATAAAAAATAGAATTCGAAAAACATTTCCTGTTGATACGCAATTTGTCCGAATTTCAGAGCCAGAAAGTACATGGAGTTAAAGTGGAAGTGGAAAATTGTAGTCTAAAAGTAATTTTCCAACTGTAAATTTCTCGTAAACCGCAAGAGATGTGCAAAAATGTAGTCGTGGTTTAATGATTTTAAGTACACGGAAATCGTATTCCAAGTAATGCTCCGATGATATGTTCTTTGTATTAAATGACCACTCGAATTTCATGTGGATTTTCTCAATTTCCACGAGAATATTTTCACCTGGGTAGCATGTCATAATGGGCTAACCCACAAATCAAGCTGATGATGGCTGACGAATTTTTTTAGCTGAAATAGAATCCTCCCTTTCTTAAAATTTTTAAGTTGGATTTTTTTGTCATCGTCCAAAGTTTCAAAAACGTTCCCCTTGAGCGAAAAAAAATCCTCCATTTTTTGAAACTCAATCATATTTTTTAATCAAGCTTTCTTTTGTATCGATTCAGCAACTCAATAGCTAGCCAAAAAATTTCACTTTTTTAAAAACTGAAAATACAATTTTGGTGCTTCATATTTGATATTTTTTCAGTTTTGAAGATTTAGAATTTTAAACTTTACTCTTGATCTTCAAAATCATAAAAATGTAAGAATTTCCATTTATTAATACATCCTTAAAACTTATTCTATATTTTTTAAATTGAAGCATTTTTAATTGTAACTCTTCAAAACTCCAGAACTTTGAAATGTGAATCTTTAAAATTGAAGAGTTTTTAATTTTAAAACCAACATACTTCATTAAAAAATCAACTCTTTCTTCTTGCAGAGTCAAGTTCACAGGTCAAGTGTTTACCTAATGGCGACCCTATTCCTGACGTTCCTCGTGACGAACATTCTTACACTGTAAAAACTAGAGATCTCTTTTTTTACCGTATCATATGCGTGTCCTGTTTGTGAATAGAATAACTTTATGCTGTCATTTTTTATGTAAAACAAACACTCTGGATTCCCACCAGTGGTCTCATTTTAGTACCACTCCAAACTGTGTTTTCTGAGTCTTATTTTAATACATGAAATTAGCCCTGAAATAATACTTTTTATTTACAGTGTATTCTTCAGACAGACAACATTCTCCTGACAAGTCTCTTGCTCCAGCTCAACCTCATTCTCCGACCAGGCCTCCTTTTCCTGCCGACCCTCCTATTCGTGCTAGATCCAGGTCCCCTTGTGCTAGGTGCATGGCTCAACCTACCAGTATTGCTTCTCATGACGGACTTGAATATGAACTAGACCAACTTCAATTTATTCGGCTTACTCCTAAGAAGAATCCATACTGGCTATTCGAACTACGAAGATACACGTTTCCTGTGGATAAGTCAGTTCAATTACTCGCACGACTTAATGTCTATGTGCCCGTGCCAAACCAAGAACATATTGTATTAGCAACATCCAATGGTAACGTCTTTGCAATATTGGAGACTAATGAGGCTCTTGCTGGAATATATCATCATAATCTACGTAAAAAGAGTACAGTACGGGCAAAAATAAACATGGACACCGGCAGGGTTTCCTCATTGAGCTCAAATGAAACCAGGGAAATTCCAGTAGGCCGCTTTCGTCCAATTTTTTTAAATTTCAGAGTAGAGCGTCTAAACGACAATGCTCCACCCCATTAATTCAATTACAAAAAAAAATGTAAGACTGAAATATAAAATTCCTTTTTTTTCGAAGTCAAATTGAAGTACTACATGTAACTCGTAATTACAGATAATAATAAAGACAATATATCATGACTATCAAGGCTTTAATCTGTTGGCAATGCCCCAGCCAGTCTTTTTCAGAACTAAAAAAAGTTTCATTTCATTCCCTCACGAAAATTTCTCCAAAGGAAACTTATTGTAGGCTTATGATGATTTACCTATAATAATTTTTCTGTAGGGAGGACCATCCTATCGTTTAAATGACAATGTAATAATAATAATAATTTATTTGATCTTCGTGACGCATCAAAATAAAGTAAACATTCAGCTGAGTTCCGGCAAGTTGCGAAGGTTTTATTATAACATGCAACATGTTCAATTTTTTTTTGCTTGCTTAGCTTACAAGTCGTACTTTAAATTTTTATACTTGCTATCATCCGCTAACGTACAGTTGGACTTTTTACACCTTTTTTAGTTCTTTCTTTAATTTTTGTTATTTGACGCACAACTTAAATGAAACCAATTTAGACTCATGATAGTTGAGAGGCCACATTTTTTGCTGATACTCTTATTATTTCTGTCAGTCCATAGCTCAGCGCTTCAATGTCTCTATCCGATCCTAAAGGAGATAAGGTGGCCCTCAAAAGCTTAGCAAAGGGAACACCCAAATTGTCTCTCCGCGCCAGTTTATATTAAGGAGGTTCCGAAGTAGAGGAGTGCTAAACTGCTCGTTCAGGCCATGTCCAACCTCACTACCGCTGGAATGTGGCCAAACAACGTTGAAATTAGCAATATATCTAGATTTTCTATACCGATCCAGTTATCACACAACTATATCTACTGAACTGTTAGCATTGTGTTGATCCGTGCGCCCGTGAAATGTGGAATAAGCTTGGTAGGCTTTAGTTGTTCTACCATTTAATACCAACAAATAATCACATTCTGAAAAATTAACTAAATTCAATCCTCTGCTGTTAACTAAATAGTCCAACGTTGTCCTATCTGGTAAGAATCGCGCGTTTAGACACAGGGTTCCAACTTCGAAGCAATTCAGGTCTCAAATACGAGCATTATAATCCCTCCCAAAAGGACGAGAGAATCGATGTGACATCAAACAACCTAGCTAAGAGTAGATCTTGGATGCAGAGAGTTTTTTCTCGAACAAAAAAGCTTCTAGATATTTATGTAATGAAGTCTTATTAAGGAAAGGTAAATGGCAGCATCCCAGAGGCAGGCCGAGGTAAGAGTGGTTGGAATATGTGAATGAGACACTTATTCGAAAAGATATGAAAAGCCATGGTAACGCAAGAGCTTTCATGATAAAATGCATGGCCGTAAAGAAAGCTAAAGAGGTTTGCCAGGACAGAAAAGTGTGGCGACAATTAGTTTATAAGAAATGCATGATAAAGAGTGTCAGTTGAATGAATGACGCCTGAAAGAAAAGACCTTGGACACTAATGCACTTGAGTGAAGAGCTTTATATAATGAATCTGTGAAGCTCTTCGCCTAGGGTGCTTGCTAGATAGATGAATTTGTGACCTGGGTCACAGCAGTGTTGCAGAACGAACGTGTTATTTAAAAAACAACACAGGAATTCCTGTGTTTCCTTATACCGACTTGTACAAGTCCCTTCATCACTTTTCTCATATAAACACCCTGATCCACTGCTAGAAGAGAGTGAGTCACGCTTATCCCGAAAGGGATATGGTATAATGGTATAATAATAATCATAATAATCCCCTACCGAAGGTGTTCTTCCTACCGAAGGTGTTCCCCCTACCGAAGGTGTTCTCGCATTGGCATTTCGGTAGGGCTTGAGCTTCCATCTCATGTCTTTGACGGCTATGTTGGCTGTAGCATTGCTACTAATAGGGGTTTTCATGCCAGACAGGTAGAGAATGAAGAGGAAAGTGACTAAGAAGAACACCAAAACCCATTAATTATCATGGAGAGTATATTAAATATTTTGAAACGTTTATCGCTTCCCGAGGATCGTCGGGGAACCCCAGGAGCCGCCGCTGAGGGCCACATGATGCGGGACGATGGTGATGATGAACTACAAGATGGTCAGGCAAATTTCACTAATCAAACAGCTGGCCAGAAAGAACATCTGCGATAATGGTAAACAGTAGAACATCAACCGTCTCTGCTGAAGATGCTTTGGCTAGCGTTAGCAATTTGCAGCCAACCACCTCAACAGAAATACCGTGGAAGAGCATCAAGTGGGATACCACAATGAACGAGGAATTGATGCGTCTCTACTATGAAAGTGCAAAGTATGAAACCATAAGCGAAAAGGGATACAACTTCAAGGCGAATTTTGCTGTCAAGTATCCTAACATACAGAAACTTTCAGTGGGAAGACTTATCGGTAAAATGAAAGACATCAGAAATAATCTTCTTATCTCAGAAGACCGAGTGACGGAGATTAAACAGCAGGTTGATTTGGCGTGGAAAAACATCGAGAATTATTATCAGTTAGAGGAAGCTGCATCACACGATCGAGCAGCGGCAATTGATGTTTTTGCGCAACCTAATGATGATCCAGCATCACCACATCCTCCAGAGGCAGATTGTCCAATTCAACCAGAGGCAGGAGCAATATACAATCCTCACAAAAACACTACATACGAAAAAGTTCGGCCAAGTACATAAATACTAGCACTTTATTTATTTATGCTCAAGGTAATCCAAGTTGTGAAATTAAAAAATAAATCCAAGTACAAATGGTATTGATTTTACGCATAGAAGTTTTTTTTAATAACAGAAATTAGTTCAATGAATTAGTTTAATACATCATTTTTTTAGTTATATAACAAAATTGATATTTTACGTAAATAAAAAAAAAATATTCAGCGGGCCTGTAATCCAATAAATTATTATTATCGTTGTTATATTTTCACAGTTATGTTTATTGTTTAAAGAAAATAATAGGTCTATCTTTTATTCCATTTTTTAGTACTCTAAAATAGATATCAATTTTTTTTATCAAACGACAAAAAATTATTTATTAAACTTGCTATTTTTTTTAAAAATACCTCCAAGCACGAGCCAAGTCGATTAATATTAAGACGTGCCACAAAGGCCTGGAAAATCGCATAAGATTAACATGGGATAATTTTGGTTTTTGGGAAAATAAGATTCACGTTTCTGTGTTTAAACTTAGCTTACGGAAGATTATCTGATTTTTCTTTAAGTTTCTAATAAATAATTTTCGCTAAACAGCTTTGAATTTGAAAATTAACAAATTAGAATTGTTCAAATAATTTTTCCCTTTACTAACTCATTGAGAGGTACGTTTTTTATGTTGTCATTCTAAAGAAGACTGATTTTTGTTTAAAGCATTTACCAATTGTTCAAGCAATTGCTTATTATTTTGGTGCAATTACTGATAATTTTGAGGATAAATAAAATAATGAAGGCTAATTCAAGAAATCTATTGCATGCTGAATTATAGTGTTCCAAATCAGTAATTTTATTTAAACTATTGTCTCCTAATTTTTTGATAAATATGATTTCAGCGAAACAGCTTTTATAATAAATTTGATCTTGGTGCAATATTTCAATGTTATCCCAATCAAAATAAGCTGAATCACCATTATGAAATTCTATTAAATGTTTTGCAATTACTTTGTGGTATTTTGGATTTAATCTTATAATAATTCGGTGTTCTTCTCTTTTAATATACGTAGCGGACGGCATTTAAGTTTATTAACAACGTTGCATTGGTCTAAGGTCTCTAAAAGGTCTTTACCTAGTTTGGTAAATTTAATTAGCTCGGAATCTACTCAGTACACAGTTTTAATATCAATTGTTTTTAAATAAATGTTTAATATTTTCTGAAATGTTTCCATGGAAATTAACTAAAATTACCTATTTTTTTTGTCTTCAATATTTTTATGTCTACTGTAATAGAGTTCTTTTTTATTCAAATCTAGATTGTCATAATGAAAAATTTTGTCAGAAAGTAGTATTGCAGAATCTACTATGTTTAGGATAATTGCAATCTTATGTTGTTTAGGATAATTGCAATCTTAAAGGGAAATGGCTTAATGGTATAATAATAATAATAATGTTATGTAGGATAATTTGAATGGAAATTAAGCAGTCTACCTGATTAAGTGTTCTTATGACAGCAATTTGTTTGAATATTATTGCTTTTGTATCCTATAATCTCAATATTTAAAAAGCTTATTTAATTATTAGTTTCAATTTCATGTGTAAACTGGAGTGTAGGATGGTAAGCATCGAACTTGTCAAAGAGTTCTTGAATTTTGTCTATTGGAATAATAAGAATGATATCGAAAATGTACCGGTATTGAGTTTCTACTGTTAAATTAAAAAATTTATTTTCAAGGTCAGTTAAAGTGCCAGATATTGAAGACCCAATTCGGGTTCCACAAGTTTGGTTGCAGTAAGTGTCGTTAAAACTGAAAAATGTTGACTCCATTAAGAACTCAATTCCATGTTTAAATTAATTAATAGGAATATTTGTGTTGTTTTTAATTATATTCAATTTTTTTCTATACCTTATAGAACCAAATCCAATGTATCATTTGTGAGAAGAGAAGAACACATGATGAGCACATGATCATCTGGAATATTCACTCGAGTTATGATTTTTTTGAACAAAATTGAACTTATTATATAAGATTTAAGCTTAGGAAGAGCATTTGAAATGATTTTGTTAAAAGTTTCAGCCATAAAGTGAGTATCAAAATTATTTTGTTTAATTGGCAGTAATGAAATGTAACGAAAGTTTCGGTCCGGTCCCTGGTTATATTGTCTTTTTTTGCAATTTTATTACCCAAAATCCCTTCTAATCTCAAATCATCCAGTAATTTGAAAGTATCTTGTTGTAATTTTTTAAGTGAATCTTTATAAATTTTCTCATCAGTTTGATCATCATGAAGCATTAAGGTCACTTTGTCCTTGTATTCCTGACTACTCATCACCACTGTAGTGTTCCCTTGTTCAGCGACTGTAATTAACAAATATTTATTATTCTTCTGGATCTTTTATGTTTTCTGATATGACTATTTATTTCAGTAATTTTCTATTGTGTTTTTATATAGTTAGGAGCTATGGATGAGATCTTATGTCTAAATTCATCTTGTGATTTATCAAGAATTTTGTTCAAAGACTTCTATATGCTTTAAGTTTGTCTGTCACTGATTTGGGACTAATAGAATTAGAGACGTTTATTAAACATGGATCACTTATTTCTAATATGTTGTTATTGTTATCTGTTCTATGTTTGTTAAATTCTACATTTTTATATCGCTGCTTGCTTTTCAGTTTTTCGATTTTCTTGTATAACCTGTTCTTGATATTATTATCAGTTTTTACTTGACCTGAGTTTTGGAAATGCTTTGTAATGTTTTTAAACCTTCCTACTGGAATTTCGTAATCTGTTTTTTAATTTGGATTGCGATTTGTTTAAAAATTTGAGATAGTTATGGAAATCCTTGATACTTAACTGTCTAATTTATGTTTTTAATTTGTAAACTATATCGTGTTGCGTTTTAGAACAAGTAGGGCTATAAAAATGAAGGTTGTTTATGTCTTCTGTGCAATGGTTAATATTATTCGGAAATATATTTAAATATCAACATTCTATAAGAAAGTCCTTCCTAGCTGTGGTCCTTTGAATTTCATGGTAAGTATCAACCAAACATTTTCTCATCCAATGTCTTTCCTTTGCTTCACTTTTCGTTTAAGTGAATACACAATTTTTAGTCAATGTGTGAAATGTGATTATGGACAGATATTAATCTAGGTTTCTTTACGCATGGGTAGTAATGATTAGAATGTTTAGAAGCGGACAAAAATAAAACTTTTTTTTCTATTCCTTACGACTCCTCCAGGCTTTATTATTATACGTAATTAATGCGACTTTTCGATAGCCTACCGTTATCCTCATGAGACATATTTACATCTATAAATAGGAATTGATACATGATGTTGTAGTTGTAAATAATATAGAATATGGTTGCTTTCAGAATAATAGAAGATTTGGATTAGTATTGAAGAGTAAGATGATTTGCTTACCTACATGTTGGCTAAAGTCATTAAAAAATTTTTGAGTCAATTTACTACATCATTTTTGTACAATTAAAATTTTGCATTCGGAGTTGTTCGTCAGTGTTAGCAGCTAGATTGGAATATAAAAATATTGTTCATTATAATAGGATGAAGTGAAAATGAGTTTTTATTTTATGAAAAGTTTACCTTGTTTTTTGAGGCTAGAAAAGTTTCAAGGTTGTTGTTTCATTATTGAAATTACTATTGTCATGATTTTTCTTTCAAGGAATTATTGGGAGCTGGAAGCTACGGGGCAGCACAACTGCTCGGTAAGGCTGTTGGAATCATAACCTCACTTTATTATGATTTGACGCTTGAGAGACTGATTGTGATTAGTGAATAGCAATTTACTATGAATTTCCGGAAATTTTTGGATTTCTTTCAAAAAGCTATGGATACCTTAAATTTCTTGAAATTTTCAGTAATTTGCAAGTTCACTAAACATTTTTGGAAATTTTCGGTAACTTTTGATAATTTTGTCATAAATTTCCAAAAATTAAAATAAATTTCCGAAAAATTTGTTTTTATTGTTTTTCAAATAAAAAATTTCCTGCATTTGTTATAGAAAAATATCGTGTGCAACAGATGCTGAAAGTAGACAGTTGCAACACTTGTGAAGTTTACAGTACTTGCCATCGGCTCATCTTCGACTCGCTTCTGGCTCGTACAGCAAACTTCACACTCGTGTGGAACTGCCTACTTTCCGCACTTGTAGCACAATATACTATTAATCAGGAAAGGTTTAGTAAGAAAATGTCTAAATTTTATCAGTGAATATGACAAATTTAAGATAAGAATACTGTACAATTTTATACATAAGTAAAATTTTTCGGTTTAAAATATTGAGAAGATTGAAGAAAATCATGAAGGCAAAATTCATAGGTGAAATTATGACGCACAAAGACGCACGCAAATATAGAATAATCACAAAGCAATAAATATTATGAACGAGTAATTAAAATGTGATAAGATAAGGACATTAGGCATATGGATGAGGTGAAAATTGACAGTAAAATATAAATAATGGTGAACACATTAACAAAAATCCTGCAGTAGTTAAAACATGGCGATATAGTGGCATCAGGTTAGAATGAAAAAGTGCGCTTGCGATTGCGAATGACATTTGCGGACCACTCATCATTGACGAAATCTTTCAACTTCCCAGGTGAAACATAGTATGATGCTATTAGCCATTTATCTCACAGATATTGATGATCTTACAATCCAGCGAATGATCGAAAAAATGACGCCACGCTATAATTAAGATTTATAACATGACAAAGAAGGAACTTATATTTTTCATCACAACAAAAAAACTCTTTACAAATCACATACATACCTCTTCGAACGTCTGAAAATACGAGGAACGTGGTGTCACAATAATTAATATAATGCTCAGTCGAGCAAGAGACTGAGAAAAACAATCGATCAATAATTTACGACGCTTAAATTCAAATAATTTCCTACAGGTTTTTATGGCAGAATCAATCGACGGCTTGCAGAGAATTTTGAGCAGACTAAACACTAGCATTAAGAACATGCACCTTGATATTAACGTAAATGAAACAAAAATTATGGTGTTTGACGGAAAAGGTGAGAAAACAGTATGCAGTGGCGTAACTATCGGTGTTCCATGTGTTCCGGGAACACGGGTCCCGCAAGCTAGGGGGCCCCCAAAGCTTGAAGTCGAAGAAAAAATTTATAACAGAGGAATAAACCGTAAATAACTAGTCTACGCTTTCTTGGTTGTTACCATACATGTAATACTCCTATATAGCGTGCTCGGTACGATCCGATTTTGAAAAGTTTATTGGAAGAAAAAAGGAAAAATTCAATAACGTACCTAAGCCCAGCAATTCAAAATGAAATCATCGATATGCTTGAAAAGAGTGTAAAAGAAAAAATCATTTCCGAAGTTCGACAATCTCTATTTTTTTCCGTTATATTGGACTCTACTCAGGACATCGCGAAAGTTGATCAATTAAGGACTGTTTTGAGATACGTTACCATTGAGACAAAAGACGATAAGCCGAAAGAAATAATTATTCACGAATTGTTTTTGGGCTTCATTCCAATAACAAATCAAACTGGCGCGAATTTCAGTAAAATAATTACAGATTATATCATAAGTGGTAATGGTCTTTCCATTAAAAAATTACGTGGCCAGGGGTACGATAGTGCGGCCAATATGTCTGGAATATACAAAGGAGTTCAAGCTGAGACATTGAACATGGCTCCAGATGCACCTTATGTCCACTGTGCGGACCATGAAATCAATTTAGTTTTGAATGATTCGGTGAAAAACGTCGAAGAGATAAGACATTTTTATGATTTTGTCGAAAAATTGTATACTTTCTTCGGGCAGAGTATAAAGCGCTGGGCGCTGTTACGAGATAAGGTTAAGAAAAAGTAAAAGTTTGACTTTGAAAAGACTCAATCCGACTCGTTGCTCGTCTAGGCATGATACGATAGAAGCTCTTCGATTCAGATTCACTGACGTTTTGAAAACATTGTCGCACATAACTTTGACATCTTCAAAAAAAATGAAAGGGACGAAGCTACACTGTTAGAAATGTTTGCAATTTTAGTATACATGGGTATATTAAATTTCCTATATGTTTACTAAATTCATTACACTTTGTCATTTTAGTATACTTACGTATACTAAATTTCTTTTATAAAGTTATATGTATACTAAATTTATCAAAGTGTACAATAAGTTTCTTTCATGTATATGAATTTCATAGCTTCTGTGTACTAAAATTCATATACGTGTTTACTATATTCAGCTGCGCAAGCGTGTTTCGATTTACGCGAGTCGGGCAACGTGGCCGGTGGGAGGCTCGTATGTCGCTGAATTTTTTTGAGTTTCTTTAAAAGGTATGTCTAATTTATTAAGTTAAATGTAGCTCAACGATATGATTATTTGAAAATTGAAACTTTGTTCTTTAATTTCATTTTTCATCCGGTCATGTTTACAGATGATGAAGACGGAATCCACGCGAAACGGAACGCGTATACTGAATTTAGCATATGCGTATACTAAATTTCGTATACATGTATACTGAATTTAGTATGCGCGTATACTAAATTTCATGTACGTGCATACTAAATTCAGTATATGCATATACTAAATTTACTGTACGCTGGTATACTAAATTTAGTTTCATGTTG
Organism: Andricus curvator; assembly: GCA_932195095.1. Classification (NCBI taxonomy): domain Eukaryota; kingdom Metazoa; phylum Arthropoda; class Insecta; order Hymenoptera; family Cynipidae; genus Andricus; species Andricus curvator. The sequence goes on from CAKNYM010053081.1 coordinate 706,403, forward strand.
TGCATTTTTGCTTCCATTACATGTATACTAAATCTAGTACAGATTTTTCTAACAGTGTACCTTTCTCAGAAACGAGTTGGAAACATTCGAGACAATTTTCTTGATTGTTCTTGAGAATAACATTTTAAAAATAATCAATTGTGTTTCCAAAGAACTGCAAAATGAACAGCAGGATATTGAAAATGCAGCTAAGATGTTGAATGACGCTTACATTAGTGTGATTTCGAGAGTTTGAAAAGCAGCGCTGTTGATTTGGCAGAGACTTGGAAATGTCCAACAACTTTTTCTCGAAAAAGAGAACGTCGTCCAAAAAGACATTTTGACAAATCGAGTCAACATCATCACATTGAAAGTGATGAAGATTATTTCAGAGTCAATATATTCAACCGAACTCTTGATATCATGTCTATGCAGTTACGTGAACGCAGTACCGGTTTGCGAAATATTGGGCACGATTTTAGAATCGTTTCTCCCGCTTTTTTGCGAAATTCAGCTGACAATGATATTTTTTCTGCGGGCCAAGAATTGTGCTCGAAACACGAAGATGATGTGTCAGACACAATTTCAGGCCAACTATTGTCTTTCAAAGAGTGCTTCAAAAATGACTTGGAATTCCTGAATTCCGCAAAGGAAATTTTGAATTTCATTCTCATCAGAAATTACTCCTCGAGTAGTAGGTTTTCTGAAATTGTCACAGCTTGCTGTCTGTTTTTGACAATTTCAGTTACCGTTGTGAAAGCAGTAAGGTCTTTCTCAAAATTGAAAATAATAAAAAATTATCTGCGAAATACTATGGGACAAGAAAGATTAAGCTCTTCAGTTATAATATCCATTGAAAATGACATAGCCAATAAAATTGATATTCGAAATTTGGTGACTGCATTCGCGAATGTAAAAGCTCGAAGGACAAATTTATAATTATTATTAAAACTATGTGATTGTAAACTATAAATGAATTCATTTTTCTCTTCCAAAAATGTTGTATTTTTTAGGGCCCCCTCTTTCCTCCAAACACAAATTTTTTAAACAGAGTTACGCCACTGACAGTATGCAATATTGCTTCAAAAAGGAAAAGATAGAACAAGTTGACAATATCGTGTATCTTGTAAGTTTATTGACTACTGACGAAAATATTGTTGGAAATATAGCCAGGAGTGAAAATGAGGGTAGGAAAGTTATCAGCAGTGCAGAAACGATTACCAGAAGCAAAAATATAACAAATAAAGCTAAAATTGCAATATATAATTCTGTACTTGCACCCACTGTACTGTACGGTAGCGACACCTGGACTTACCAAGAAAAGAATAAGGGTAAAGTTAAGGCGGTTATCATGCCATTCCCGCGGAATGTATGCGGTAAAACGCTAATGGACAAAGTCAGTAATGAGAAGATTATTCTGAAAGAATGTGTTGTAGAGAAAACACCGTTTGACAAGAGTGAAAGAAATTTGTTGAGATGGTCAGGTCATGTTGAGAGAATTAAAGAATGGTGGAAATATGTAAATGAGAGTAAGGCGCCCAGATAATATAAAGAGCCATAGAAACACAAGAGCTTGCCTGCCATTGTATGTTAGGACAGGAAAATGTGAAGAAAAATAGTTTATAAGAAATTTGTGATCAAGAGTGTCGTAAGAGACGCTCGAAACGAAAGACCTTGGAAACTAATGAGCCCATGTGAAGAGTTTTACTTAGTACATATGATTAGAGTAAGGAGTATGGATCTTACTATGTGATTATCAGAAAGTTTGCGTATTTTTGTGTTATCCATGATACATGATGAGTTTGTGAAACTGTTCACTTGAGGAGATTGCTCGAGGGATTGATCAGCGACTTGGGTCGGATCACTGTTGCGGAACGAACGTGTTATACATATAAATAATCAGCACAGGAATTCTAGATTGATCTAGATTGTTTAAAGATATATAATATAATCTTTAATATCTCCAAATTTAATTAAAATTCAATTAACGGTTCACAAAATGACGATAATTCAAAAAAAGCCAACCTAAAAATTCAATATGGCCAAGGATTTTTGACATTCTGAAAAAGAAGAATTAATAATTTATAGTTTGACTTCGTAATGATTGACGTTACGAAATTCAGCAGTGACGTGTTCAAATGGTAATGTGACATTTCAAAAAAGCCTCCCTGCTAATAAATGATTCCAGCTAAACCAATTTTTTTTATCCATAAAAAATGAATTTATTCTTTTTTTTTTTAACTTTTCAAGTCGGCCACTGTTTTGAAGATTTGCCAAATTCAATAAAATAGTTCTGAAATGTGTATAATAACTATAGTGAAATAATTCATAATGTGTTGGAGTAAGAAACAATTTTTTTAGGATCTTATAAACAAATGAATAAACAAGAGTAATTTTTTCATAATTTGCAATGATTAGTTGTTTAAATTTATTTTTATTGCATAGAATATGAGAGAAATTAATTTACGATTACTATTCATCGAAAGTATCTATTTTTAAATTATTTAAACAATTTTTGTGAAGAAATACACAGGTTGGCAATGTCTGAATTGATAGGCTCAAAGTTTTATGAAGATGTTACTAAAAATGTCTTTCAAGTGACCCCTTCTTGTCATATTTCGTAATTTGCTAAACCTTTTCATTTACTGAAACAATTCTTATAAACAAATTTTCATGTTCACCATTTTTTCATGAATAGACTCTATTGTTTTCACGAAATCGACTAAAAATGTCTTACCAGTGCCTTCTTGCTGTCATATTTTTCAAATTAACAATAAATAATAATCATTTAAATAATTTCTATAAACATTTGAACATTTCGATCTTTTTTCGGTGAATACTCTTTTCTTTAACAAGCGCAGATGCATTTCCACGCGAACGCGTCGAGCCGCGTAGCCAAAATCAAACCTTCCTAATTTCTTAATAATATAATTTATTTCGGAAAATTATTTCCGTGGAAAAAATATTTATACCTTTTTGAACAACTTTTCGCTAAAAGTTATTCGTTGCATTCGTTTACATAAAAATGTATAACTTTTTTTTAACAAAAATGTTCATATGATATTTACTCTACCGGTCCTAGAATATCATAAAAAATCTTTTCTGAGAATTTTATCAAAAAATTCTAAGAATTGGTTGAATTACGGCGAGTTAAAGTAAAAAAAGTCAAAAAATGTGTTTGATAAAAACGGGTTTTTCAGGTTTGCTTCGAAAACGGCAAAAGATATAAGTTTTTTGTCAAGAGAAAAAAAAAATACATGATAAAATTTCCTATAATATGTCCTTTTGAGATTAAAATTCGAAACTTGTTTAAAAAGTATCCAGGGGCCAATGCTGTTCAGCCAGAAAAATTTATAGGCTGTTTCAGAATCCGGCCCCTCAATTAAGCCTTGCAGACGACTTTTTGTTAAGCGTCTTTTTTACATTATCATATCAGTGAGAAGGTTTCCAGCTAAACTAAATTTCGTTTTTGGTTGAAAATTCATATTTTCTATTGAAAATTGATCTTTTCTAGTTGAAAATTCAACTATTTGGTTGAAAATCCATATATTGGTGATAATCCGTATTTTTTGGTAGAAACCAAATCTTCTTGGTTAAAAATTAATCTGTTTTAGTTAAGGTTTCAACTATTTTGTTGAAAATTCAACTGTTTTGTGACAAATTCGTCTTTTTGGCTTAGAAATTCAACAATTTCACAGGAAGTCAAACTGTTTGGTTGAAAATGAACTTTTTGTTCAAAATTCATATTTTTTGTTGGAAATTCAACTATTTTGGTATAAAAAAGTTAACTATTTGGTTAAGAATTAAACCATTTATTTAAAAATGACACTAAGATTTCTGGGAAAATTTTTAATGATTTAGGTTTTATTTTAAAAGATTAATATTAACTTTTTATGATTTCAAAATATGTCGAAAAAGAATCTGGAAGATTTTAATTAAATTTTTTTTATCTTGTAGGATTTAAAATTTTTAAGGAAAACTAAATTGCTTCAAAAGATTTTTCTAAGTGTTAGGAGTTTTGAAACAATTCAAACATAATTGAAATCTTGAGAATATTACAAAAAAATTAAAACAAAATGTAGATTTTTGAAGATTTTGGAAAAAAATTAAAAGCTTTTCAAGAATTTTGAAAGGTTTCAAGAAAATAATAAAATTTTCTTAAGATTCATGGGAAAAATTCAAAATTATTTTTGATTTTGAAGAAGATTCCTGGGAAAATTCTTAATGGTTTTTCATTTTTAACAATGACCTTTCAGATAAAATTGTAGAAGGTTTTAAAACATTTCAAATGATTTCCTAAAGTTTTGAAAAAGAATGTAAAAGATTTTGAAGCAGAATTTTTCAACCTTGCAAAATTATAAAATCTTAGAAAAAATTCGAGCAAGTTTGAGAGATATTTAGAAGTTTTGAAAAATAATTTTTTATTTAAAAGGATTTGAACTAATTCCAAACAAAATGCAAATTCCTTGAGAATTCGAACAAAAAATTTAGAAGCTTTTTAAGAACTTTGGAAACGTTTCAAAGGAATATAAATATTTCCCTTAGTTTCGTGGAAAAATTTTAAATGATTGTTCATTTAAATTAATTAATTTTTAAAATAAATTGGGAAAGATTTTAAGAAATTGTAAAATAATTTTTAAGTTATTGAAAAAAATCTGGAAGATTTTGAGGAACTTTTTTAATTTTGCAGGATTTAAAAAATGGCAGAAACACATTTGCATTCGAAAGAATTTAAAACTTGAGAATATTTCAAAAAATTTAAAACAACATGTAGATTTTTGAGGATTTCGAAAACAGGCTTTTTAAAAAAAAATGTATTCTCTTGATACCTTTCCAAATGCTCAAAAAAAGGTTAAAAAGGGCTTTTTAAGGATTTGGAAAAGTTTCAAGAATTTTGAAATGTTTCAAAATAATAAAAAAATGTTCTTAAGATTCCTGGAAAATTAAAAATAATTTTTCATTTTGAAAATTAAATGTTGAGAAAATATTTAAAAAGATTTTAATACACTTCAAAAGATTTCAAAAATTGTAAAAAACTATTTGGTTGAAAGTTTAACTACTTTGTTCAAAATTCATTTAATTGGTTAAAGATTGAACTATTTTGTTGAAAATTAAAAAAAAAATCAATCTGTTAAACTGACAATTTTAATATTTCATTATTGGTTGAGAACTGATAGTTTTTAGTTACAAAATGGGAAAATTGGTTAAAAAACTAAAAATTTACCTATTTTATTTTTGGTTGAAAATTGATCATTTCTAGTTGAAAATTCGTTCTCTTATGGTTAAAAATTAATTTTTTAAACTGAAAATTTAATTATTTCATTATTGGTTGAAAATTTATAGTGTTCAGTTGAAAATTTAATAACTTGTTTGAAAATATATATTTTGTTGAAAATTCGTATTTTCTTGTTAAAAACTAATTTTTTAAACTGAAACTTTAACTATTTCATTTTTTTTCAAATCGTTTTTAGTTGAAAAATCACCTATTAAATGTTTATATTCTCATCATAATGAGAAGGTATTTTATGTGAAAAGTGACCATTGCGGATTTCTTTAAATCTTCACTTTTCGAGACCCAGTGAATCCGAAAAAACAGGTTTTACGGTTGTGTCTGCCTGTCTGTTGTCGTCGCCGTTTTCGTCTGTATATCGGATAACTTTTGAAAGACTGATGAGATTTGGTTGCGCTTTGAAACATGTTCTTAGGGATCAAAAAGAAAGATCAAGTTCGTTACCCAGCATTTTTTGATCAACGGTTCTGATTTTAACCACAAAAAAAAAATAACGGAAAATCAAAATTTCCATTTAGCGGTCAAACTATGCAATATATGAAAACAGATGACAGAAAAAAATGTGTGCTCCTAAAAAAGATTTGAAAATTGGTTTAATAATAACTTTTTGATAGGACGCGTAGTTTTTTTTTATTCGCAAAAAAAAAATAAATAAATAAATAAATAAATTTCTGAAAACACGACACAAGGTACAAAAAAATGGAGAAAAATTTTTCAACTAAAAAGTTCTACAAATTTGTTATTACTCATTTTTTATTGGACGCGTAGTTTTTGTTTCAATCCTAAAAATGACATTGAAAATAAACAATTAAATTATTGAACAAACGGTACAAGCTATGAAAAGGAATGATGAGACAAAAGTTTCCCTTACGAAAAGAAACTACTTTTCACGCCACATAGTATTTTCGCGACTACTTGCAATAGTGGGAACGCGCAGGTGCGTCACGCAATTAAATTTGAAATTGCTTATTTTAACCATTACGTGCTAATATTCATGGCAAAACAGTTTGAAATACAGTAAAATAGAAATGTGCCTCAATTTGACAAAATAAAATTTTAATTTGATTGTTGTATTAAGTGGTGCGGTAGATAGGGTAAGTATACAATTGAGCCGCCAGATGCAATAACCAGCCCGACGCTCGAAAACGCGTAAAAGTATTGTCCGATCGTCTCAGAGAAAGAAAATGTTCGAAATCGAAAAATCAATTTTTTGAAAATGTAGAATTGCAGAGAATGAGGAAATGAAATTTTTTCCTATTGGATTTTTTTTGTCAAACGTTTATTTTTATTAATAAAAATGAAATATTGAGAAAAATATTCTAGCGATGCCTAGGATATCATGAAAAAGTTGACAATCGCTTATTGTTTAATAAAATTTAATTGAAAAATGAGGTCAATCGATAATTGTGTTTTCTTGGTTTCGCCGGTAAAAAGTATCTAGGTAACTTCGATTTTCAAACAACTTCCAGTGTCTGATTTGTTCAGCAATATTGAATAAAGTTTTTTGGAAAATCTCATATCGATTCGTTAAAAATTTACTGAGATATTCAGATTTGGAAAAAGTACTCGACGTCTGCCCGCGCTGTTAGCACGGTCAGACACAGCAGTCCTCGCAACGCATTAACTAACAGCGCGGGCAGACGTCGAGTACTTTTTCCAAATCTGAATATCTCAGTAAATTTTCAACGAATCGATATGAGATTTTCCAAAAAATTCATTCAACATTTCTCAACAAATCACTCAGTGAAAGTTGTTTAAAAGCCGAAGTTACCTAGAGACCTTTTACCGGCGAAACCAAGAAAACACAATTATCGATTGACCTCATTTTGCAATTGAATATTATCAAACAACAAGCGATTGTTAACTTTTTCATGGTTTTTTAGGCATCGCTACAGTATTTTGAATATGTCCTGCGAATATGGACTCATTTCAATGATATTTGCCCGAGTTAGAACGATTTAGGTTTTAAAACTTAATTAAATCAGGGAGAAACTTTTTTTCAATATTTCGTTTTTATTATTTAAAATAAACGTTAGGCAAAAAATTCTAATAGAAAAAAGTTTCAGTTCCTTATTCTCTACAATTCTACATTATCAAAAAATTAATTTTGAAAATTTTCTTTGTTTGAGACGATCGAACAATAATTTTACGCGTTTTTGAGCGTTGGGCTGGTTATTGCGTCGGACGGCTCAATTTTACAGGTTATGCTTGAAAGCAGGAGTCTTCGTCTCAAAAGCGGCACGTTTATACTAATTAGGAGATAGCAAGTGCAAATGTTTAAAAAGATTATATATATATTTTTCGTACAAGGTTAATGATAGTGCATTATATTATTATATTCATAATTTATAGAACTATAAAATTAAACGAAATACATTTTTTAATTCATAAAAGAAATATAGAATAAAATTTTAATGATTTCCAACATATTTTACGATTAAAAGTTGAAAAAACTGCGCTGATTTATATTGCTTATAATTATCAGAACAATTCTTTGTTCATTTCGAACGTTTTAGTTTTATTCACAGATATTGTAACATCAATTTTCGGAAACACGAGCGCAACAATGCCACACTACAATGCCGCAAACAACAATTAAATTAATTTTAAAGGCGAAAAATAGTATATAAATTCAATGTTTGAAAAGACAAGTTGTATGTTATTAATAATTCCGTGGCTACGTGTTCCTAAATTTCCGTACAAATAACCAGATTTTTTCGATAAGAATAGGGGGAGCTGGCAAATAGGCGATTTGCAGCGAAACTCGGGGACGAAATGTATGTTGCTTTCTGAAGAAAACTAGGACATACGTATTTTTTCGATTTGAGAAAAAAATCTAAAAAGTTATGCGCATTTAATTTTTGTGCTTTGTTAAAAAAAAAATTCTTTATTAAACCTCTATAAGTGTTGACTTAATTGAGATTTTTATTGTTTTCTTTATGATTCTGACAGAGTGTTAATCATCTTCTTTCAAAATCCGCCAGAAAATAAAAAAAAAGTGTTGAAAATTAACAAAACAGCGACGGTTTTTCTGAAAGTATCAAAAGTCGATTTTCTCAACGAACCCACATTTATACTTTTTGCCAATTTTTGTTTAATTTTTACTTCAATAAGGTAGAATTTCCGTGAGTTTTATTCGGGATAAATAACATTTGTGACCAGGAAAAAATTTGTTCCATCAAATCGAATTTTCTCATTTTTCTCCGAAGCAGCGCCAGATACGAAAAAATGTTTGCAAGTCTAAAAAATGTTATATAATGAATATCTCTTGCTTTTTTGCGTTATCTTGCATCGTTTAAAAGAAAAATGTAAAAATTATATTTTTACCAAAAAATTCTTCCGACTTAAAAAATTATTTAGCCCGCATAAAGCTGATAGGATGCCCTTCTTTCTATGAGTAGAAACTTTTAAAAAATATTGGAAAAAATAAAAAAAGTGGCGTTTTCCAGAAAATATTTTTTCTTGTTTTTAAATTTGTCTGTATATTTTTTTAAGTTTCTGCTTATATGAGGAAGATATTCTGTCAGCTTTATTCGGGCTAAATCATTTTTGAGGCCGGGAGAATTTTTTTTCCTAAGAACATAATATTGGAATTTTTCTTGTAAGCGATGCAAGATATCTCAAAAGAACAAGAGAGGTATTTTTCGTAGGACTTTTTTAGACTTTCAAACTTTCATTTTAATATTTTTGTCGCTTTTTTCGTTGTTTGTGAGAACAATAAGGAAATTCGATTTTATGAAAAAAATTCTTCTGACCACAAAAGCTATTCAGCCGACAAGATGTCTTCCTTATGAAAGTGTAAATTCAAAAAGAAATTGGTAAAAATGTAGGTTACAGAGGTTTAAACAATTTTTTTCAAACAAAGCACAACATTCAAACACGCAGAACATCGTACGAATTTTTTGTTCGCATATCAGAATAATTTGTTTGTATCAAATATTTCATGTTCTCATTCAGCTTTCGCATATCTCGGGAGCAAGTTTTTATTTTTGTGAAAAATTGAAAATTCGATTTTCAATCGCTACCGAAAGCCGATTTTCAAAACCTGTTAAATTTTAATCTCAAAATTCTTGGACGATTTACTCGGAATTGGTTCACTTTTTTAGATCAAAAGGTTTTTACCTTCATTCAGAAACTCAATATTTCGGAAGTAAGTTTTTATTTCTTATTTAAACTAAAGATTAAATTTTTTATTGCAATCCGCAGCCGAGTCATTTTCGTATTGTGGTCAGTGTGACTTTGAAATTGTCAGGTGGCAAATCTATTTCCTTGAAAATGAGTAACTGTTTCTAATCAAATTTTTTGGGGAATAAATCAGCAACACGTCATCTCGGAAGTGGACTTCTATCTTATCTTTAAATGGTGATTTCGATTTTACAGAATTTTTTTTCGCTCTCCTGAAAAATGCTGATTGTGTTTGTTATCTAGTCCTCTACTGCCACCCTTCAATTCACCGGTTGAAATTTTAATTTTGGAAAAATATATATTTGAATTTTTTAAAACCCTTGCACCTACTTTCTCTCAAAAAGTTTAACTTTGCCGCTTTTGAGACTAATCCTTACTCCGTGTTTCAAGCATAACCTGTAAAATTGTATATTTAACTTGCTTACCGCACTAAATATAAAAATCAAATTACAAAATTTATTTCTTAAAATTTAAAATCTAAAATTTAGAACAGGAGATAGAGGAGGAAGGGAATGGGATGGAGAGCGAGGGAG
>CAKNYM010053081.1:716789-727307 GCA_932195095.1 Andricus curvator
GGGGGATGATTGAGGAATCAAAATATAATAAATGGTATAAGATGATATTTTATTTCAAGTTGTTTTTCCATAAATATTAGCACGTAAGCATTCAAATAAGCAATTTCAAATATAATTGCGTGACGTGCCTGCTCTCAATGTTCCAAGTATTCGCGAAAATACTTCTTGGCATGACAAGTAGTTTCTTTTCCTAAGGGTGTTCACCCAAAAAAGAGGTACACACTGTTATTATTCATTTTTTTGATAGAAGGCGTAATTTTTGTTTTAATTATAAAAAGTATCATTAAAAAAACCTAATTTTTGGAAAAACGACACAAGCTACGAAAAAAATTAATGAAAAAAGTTATTAAATCAAAGGAGTTAGTGACCCAAAAAAATTACCCAATATGTTGTGATTCGTTTTTTGATAGGACGCGTGGTTCCTGTTTTAATCATAAAAAATAACATTGAGCGTAAAAAATTAAACTTTTGGAAAAACGACACAGGTACGAAAAAAAATTGATAGACAAAAGTAGATCTACAAAAAAGGTCTACAAATTCGTTATAAGTTTTTGTTATAAAAATACAATGAAATGAAAAAAATTATCTTTTTGTAAAAGCGACACAAGCTACAATAAAAAATGATGCGAGAAAATTTGTTCACCCAAAAAAGAGCTGCAAATTTGTTACTATTCATTTTTTGATAGGATGCGTGTTTTTTGTTTAAATCGTAAACAATAACATTGGAAATTAAAAATCAAATTTATGGAGTAATGATACAAGACGCAATATATACCATTAAACCATTTACCTTTCAGGGTAGGCGTGACACTACCCGATTCGGGTAGTGTTTCTAGGTTTTTCTTGTAGTTATAAATAACTACAAGTGTAATAAAATTTTCCATAACAAAATTGTTTTTTTTATAGCTTGCGCACTTCTTTTAATAAATTTATCTTTTAATTATAAGAAGATGGCAATGAGAATACGTCTGTTTCAATAACAATGCATATTATATATTGTATTAGTATAAATTCATTGAAATTATACATTTTTCAGTGTAGCTGAGAATAAAAATTAATGAAAAATGAGGAATAAACATTGAAGTGATTATGAAAAATAAAATTTGTACTTTATTTTGCAATATTTTATTAAGACCGAGAGACCCAGACCGAGGTATCGAATGAATATAATATACATTTTATATAATAGAGTTGAACATAATATAGAAAAGTTCACATTTTGGACAATATCGAGTACCAAGCACGAGATGCGTGATGAGAATGTGTTCGTTAATGTTGAAGGAGCTTTAACAAAGGAAAATTCACAATCACCAGATTACATTTTTCGATGCTTTGAACTCTAATTTTAAAAGGTCTGTGCAAAAATGTGGGGGAAGTATAAAGACCAAGTGTGAAGATTTTTTTATTAAGAATTCATCTTGTTTAGTTAAAAATTCAACTACTAGACTGAAAATTGAACTGCTTTGTTAAACATTCAGTTTATTGGTTGAAGATTAAACTATTTTTTTGAAAATTCGTTTTTCTTTGGTTGAAAATCAAGTTTTTCAACTGAAAATTTAACTTGACTATTTTTGGTTGAAAATTTATCGTTTGTCGTTTAAAAATTAATCATTTATTTGAAAAAAATTTGTTTGTGGGAAGTCAAACTGTTTTGTAGAAAATTCGTCTTTCTGGCTTAAAAATTCGGCATTTTGCGTTTAACATTCATTTATTTTTGTAGGAAATTCAACAATTCGGTTGATAATTAATTTGTTTTATAGAGAATTTGCCTTTTTGGTTTGAAAGTTCAACAATTTTGCTGAAATTTTTACCCCCTCTTGACTGAAAAGTCTTTCCTGGTTGAAAATTCAACTCATTTGTTGAAAATTCGTCTCTTTGGTTTGAAAAGTTATACTTTTGGTAGAAATTTGATCATTTTTTGTTAAAAATCTATTTGCTTTATTAAAAGTTAATCTGTTCTGGTTAAGAATTCAACTATTTTGTTGGAAATTCGTATTTTGTGATTTAATTCAACTGTTTTCATTTTAAATGAAAATTCTTTTTGGTTGAAATATCAACAATTACATTTTTCGTTCAGTATTCATCTCCTTTGTTAAATTCAACTGCTTGTTTATTTAAAATAAAAAAATTTTCACAGTAAAAATATCAACTATTATATTATTTGTTGAAAATTAATCTTTTTTGATTGAAAATTCAACTGATTGGTTTAACTTTTCTGTAAAAAAAATTTTTTTGTTGAAGATTCATAATTTTAGTTGAATATTCAACTATTTTGTTAAAAATTCAACTGTTTCGTTGAACATTTGTCTTTTTGGGAAAAAATGTCTTCTTTTTGAATTGTAAATTCAACTCTTTTATAAAAAAATTTGTCTTTAGGGCTTGAAAATTCAACTATTCGGTGAAAAATGTAACTGTTTTTGGTCGAAATCTAATGTTTTTTGTTTAAAAGTTCAACCAGTTGGTTGAAAATTAATCTTCTTAGGTTGAAAATGTAAAGATTTGGTTATTTTTATTTATTTTTATGTACTTTTGCTTGAAAGTTCAACTATTTGGTTATAAATGCGACTGTTTGTTTGATAATTAATTTTTTTGTAGTTGAAAATTCATCATCCTATATCCCCTCTTTTGAGAGCATTTTGGACATATTATATTTGTATGATTTTTGTTTTATTTTAGGTGTTTATTAAATAAAATCGAAGATAAAATTTTGAATCAAGGAGGGGGGAGGGGTCGTATTTGTGACGTCACCCTGAGGGTGGAAAAAGTGTTCAAAATAGTGTGACGTAGTTTTCAAACAGCCCCTACTTAATCGCAGGGAATTATTCGCATTGTACATTCCATAGACAATGTGTCGATGTATATGTTTAATTAACTTATCAGTAAATTATTTTCCAAATTCAATTTATATTTCAAGCGAATTTTCATGTTTGATTTTCCTAAACTAACTGGGTATTTTCAGATGTATCCTCAGAAAAAAATGCTTAGAATATTTAAAATTGGGAATTGTGAAAAATGAATCATTTCTTTATAAAAACAAGATCAAAAACAACATGTCACTTCAAAATGAAAAACGGCGGTGAAAATATTTACCAAATCGCGAAATCCCAAGTTTTGCAATTCCGTTTCTCGGCGGGGCAGGGAACAGGTTTTTAAGAAAAATAAAACAACAAGTAAATATGAGATTGCATGGAAAATTAACTGGTCATCAGACTCGATTTGTGAAAGAAAAAAAGAGAGATAGGGAATTCCAGAGAAGATTTTTTATTACCATCAGCATCCTGATTGGTTGAAACTGGAGGCTTGATCTTAGCCAGAGAGTCACACCTGTCTACGTAATGTTTGTCAGAATACATAGGAATTCATTTAATTAATTACGATGGAAGGTGTGGAACCCACTGACCAATGAAATTCCTTCCTTTATCCTTTCCTCTTCTCACCAAGTATTTCAAGATCTCGCTCATCTGATGTTTGCTTTAGTATTCGGAAAGCAACCTTCCGACATTTACACATTTTTTGGATAAAGTTCAAGTGTTGAAAAAAAAGTGCACTTCAAGTTTTAAAAGTGGGGTATATTTCTAAGTGGAGAGTGAACATTTTTATTTGTATTTTTGAAGTTTATTCGAAAGTAAAATTGTATTTTAGTAGACATACTCATTATATATGAAGAGAGGTCGTAGAATTTCACAAGTTATCTAATTTATTGAAATTCATTTCCAACATGAATAATAAGCTCAACACTTTTCGCGAAAGATGGAAAGTTGAAGCATCAGACATTGCGAAAAGAACTCATAATCCTATAAGGTCTATTGTAGAGAATATCGTCTCGGAACCGAATCCCAATAAAAAATTGATTGCTCTCTCTATTGGTGAGTACAACATTTTTCACATTTCAGTAATGATTTTCTTTTTGAATTAATTCCTTTCAGTTTTATTATGCTTTGTGAGAATTAACTGATTCCATTTTTAATCGGGAAAGATTTTGTCAAAAAATAAAGTTAGGAGAAAAACATGGATTTTCAATATGTTGCAACATTAACTGATACTAGTATTTTTTCTAAAAGTTCTATATTCGGAGGAAACCAAAATATACTTTTTAGAACAGTCATGAACTTATGCTTATCCTTCATATGTTTTTGAATTTTTATCAGTATTCTTCAAAATTTGCACAGAAAAAAAATATAAGCTGTCTATTGATACAAGAGGATTACGTCACTTACTGACAAACCATAACTAAAATAAAGAATTGTATTTGTGAGACAGCTTCACACTTTATGACATGGATATTCCAATTTCTTAAATTTATGAAAATTTTATTTCTATAAATTGAGAAGTCGCACATATTCAGAAGGTAAATTTTCCACATTCGTTGCCAAGGAGACTTTTTGATTCCATGATGCCTTCACGCCGAACCGGTTTTCATGATTTAAACAAAAAATCATTGTAAAAAAATATATTTCAGAACATTACAGATCATTCAGGTATTTTCATTCTTGCACAAAAATTGATTGCTCTATCCACTGGTTAGTTGAACATTTTTTTATTTTTAGAAGTTATTTTGTTTTTAAATGAATTTCCTTCGCTCATAATCTACTCCTTTGTACTAATACCCAATCATAAGTCATCATAATTTAATGTTTTAGAATTAATTGATTTCATTTTTAATCGGGCAAGATTTTATCAAAAAATAATTTTAGGACGAGAAAACGGATTTTAAATATGTTACAACATTAATTGATATAGTAAATAATTTTTATTTGAAAGTTCTATATTCGGAGGAAACCACAATAAAGTTTAGGACATTGATGGATTCAGGCTTATCGTTGATATTTAAAAAATTTTTATCAATATTTTTCCATACCTTAATCGTATTATAGCGTGAGACGAAACCTTTCTTTAAATGCATCCATAAATTGGAAACGTTTTATTTTTTATTTTCAGCTGAATTAATTAATTTCTTTATTTTACAATTAGCATTTTATAGTTCTGTCTCAAACTAAGTTAGTATTAGCAAAAAAGTTAGTATCAGTTTGAGAGTCAAGCTAGTTTAAAATCTGATGAAATCCACCAATCCAGTACGATGGTCCCCATCTGAGTACAACCGAGCCAAGCACTGCTTAACTTCGGTGATCGAATTATAATTCAATAATCATTAAATATCTGACTTATTATTTTTTATTATTGATATTATAAGATTGTCAATGAATAAGATATTAAAAATAATTTACCATTTATGTAATGATTTTTACTTATGAGTTTTAATTAAAGGTATTTATGAGTTGAAGTAGAAATACTAGTACTAATACTATAATAATACTATTCAATACAAAATTGTGACCAATAACTGAAGGGTCTCACTGTATCACTTTTTTCAAAATAAGTTTAGTTGGCTTAGTTGATTTAGTTGTATTTCCCCCACATTTGTGCACAGACTTTTTAAAATTAAAGGTCAAAGTTGATTGTGAATTCTCTTTTGCTAAAGCTCCTTCGGCTTTAACGAACACATTATCATCACGTGTCTCGTGCTTCGTACTCGATTTTGTCCATAATGTGAACTTTTCTACATTATATTCCACGCTTTTATATCAAATTTATATTAGATTTATTTCTGTATCTCGGCCTGGGATGGCTTATTCAGATATTGCAAAATAAATTACAAATTTTATTCATCATGATTACTTTAATATTTGTTTCCTATTTTGCATTATATTTCATTCTCAGCCGCCTTAAACAATTTATCATTTTAATCAATTTATATTATAACAATTCATAATATGCATTGGTATTTAAACATACGTATTTTCATTGTCTTGTTTTTGTAATTGAAGATTTTATTGCAGCTTGTGTCGTTTTTCCATAAATTCAATTTGTTTATTTTCAATGTTATTCTTTACGATTTAAACTAAAAATACGCATCCTAGCGTAAAGTGGTTCTAAGCAAATTTATAGATATAATTTAGGCGAAAAATTTTGTTAAATAAAATGTTATTGAAGTTTGTGTCATTTTTCCTAAAAGTTAATTTTTTTATTTGTAGTATATTTTTATAACAAGAGTTTATAACAAATGTGTAGACCTTTTTTGGTTGTACAACTTTTGTCTTCTCATTTTTTTTCGTGTCTCCCGATCCACAAATTTCATTATTTTCATCTTTAAACTTATTTTTTATGAATGTAAGAAAATCTACTCGTTCTATCTAAAAATTATCATTGAAAAATTTGTCGATCTTCTTTGGTTGAACAACATTTGTCTATTAATTTTTTCTTCGTACCTCGTGTCGTTTTTCAAGAAATTTAATTTATTTTTATTTTTAATGTTATTTTTTACGATTAAAACAAAAACTACACGTTTCGTCAAAAAATAATTAATAACAAATTTGTAGATTAGTACAAAGTCTAATTATTTTTTTTCGCAGCTTGTGTCGTTTGCCCAAGAATTCAATTTTTTAATATTTTTAATGTTCTTTTTTACCAACAAAACAAAAACTACGTGTCCTATAAAAAAGTGATCAATAACAAATTTGCAGATCTTTTTTGGGTGCATAATTTTTTTGGATTCATCTTTTTTCGTATCTTACATAGTTTGACGGCAAAATGGAATTTTTGATTTTTCATTATTTTTTGTGCGATCAAAATTTGAATTTTCGTTTTTTCACGAAAAATCAGAAAAATTTTATAATCTCGTAGGGATTGCAGAAAGCAACGTTTTTGTTCTCTTGACTTTTCTATCGTGCGTTGTTTGGCTTGAAATGGTCATTTTTTTATTTTTATTTTTTATTTCAAAATGCCATAACTCTGATAATTTTCTTGTTATCAAAAACAGTTGTGAGGATACATTGTTCGAGTTTCCGAGTACTATGGATAGCCCCAACATAGAATTTAAAAAAAAAATTGTTTTAACTACATTTTGTTTTAATTTATCGTAAGTACTATGCAGAAAATCGAAAATTCAAATTTTGAACCAAACGGTGTAAGACAAGGAACAACATTTCAATAAGGAATTGCAGTTTTCAAAAACTCCTACAAAATTTATTTCAACCATTTTTTGATAGGACTTGTCATTTTGGTTTTATTCGTCGAAAATACTATGACAAAAGTCGAAAATTCAAATTTTGAGTAAATGAAGGACGCAAAATATGGGGAAAAGTTATTGAAGGAATTTCGGCGTTTAAAAATTCCTACACCATTTCTTTGTACCGTTTTTTGACAGAACTCCTTGTTTTTAATTTGTTCATCAAAATTAATATGAAAAATAAAAAATTCTAATATTACGCCAGAAGACGCGATATACGTAAAAATTCAAAAAGAAGACTTGTAGGATATTTTGTATGAGCCATCAAAAATAATATGAAAAAAAGCATATTTTTAGCATTACAACGCGAGATAGGGAAGAATGTCTGTAGAAAAATCAGAATGAGTCAAACCAGGTCAATTGTACCACAAAATTTTCCATGAAAAGCTTAATTACGAAATAAATGATATATTTGGAACCTCGACCATACAGAAAAAAATTTGAAGGATTTTTAATATTCCTTTTTATTGTTTGTTATTTTGTTACATAAACATTTGGACACTATTTTCTTGCAAAAAATCAAAATTTGTCAAAAGAACGAATTTGAAAGAGACCATTGGAAGCTTCATGTTCATCAAAAAATAATTTAATATTAAAGTACAATTATTGTACAAAAACTAGCCACTCCATTTATAACAGCATTAGGTTAGAAAATTGTGAACAAAATTAGGATTCTTGGAACAGAAAATCTAAAAACATGTACTCGAATATAAATCAAATTTATACGAACAATATAACGAATTTTTGGAAAAATAATAAAGTAAACGTCCTAGTAATCGCGATACCAACTTTTTTACTTTCTATTTGATTTAAATGCATTGAAATGTTATTCGCTACTATGAAATGCTAAAAATAAATTGTTTCAATTATCAAATGTTACTTTTAACATAGTTTTTAACAATATATTGAAATTATAACTAAGTTTCACGGTTATTGGGATCGTCACGATTACTGGGACATTTACCATATACTTTAATTTGCTTTATTGTGCCATAAATGATTTTTTTACAAAAAAAAAAATCATCTTAATTTAAACTCGTCTCTAATTGGAAATTAGGCTCAATTTCTGATTAGTCGTCGAATCGATCTCGACAAAATCAACCTTGGTTTTAGTGCTTGTAGACCTTCCTCAATCCAATTTCGGTACATGCTCTCGTATTCGTGCATGTTAACTCGGTGTTTGCAAGCAGCAAGTGCCACTCGAATCGTTTTATAACGAAACTCAATTACGATCAAAATCGATCCTCCATTCTGTTTTCGTGAATATGCCAAGTAGTTGCTGTGAAAACAAGTTTATGTTTATGATACGATTACGATTATTGATATAGGAGCGTTCGTTAATTAAGTACGAATTTTTTTAATTTAGGACCCCTTCCCTTGCTATTGTAAGGATTTGTAAGATTTCAAGACCCCCCCTTCCCTTCTCCTTTTACGTAAGATTTTATATTTTTTACTCAATATATCAAAAACATCAATTATTTCCACTGTAAATGAGATTTCAAGGCATTTCAAAAGATTTAAAACATTTCGAGTGATTTAAAATTATTTCAAGGTATTTTAAGATATTTTAAAGGACTACAAAGTATTTCAAAGAATTATAAAATTTGTACGGAATTTAACGAGATTTCCAAAGCTTTTTAGGGATTTTATGAGATCTGAAGGCACGTTAGAAGATTTGAAGGATTTACAAAAGTATTAGGGCATTTCAAACGATTCCAAAGTATTACAAGAGGTTTCACAGATTTAAAATAAATATATAAGGTTTCAAGAGTTTGAAGAAATTACTTAGTACAATTTTCACAGAGAATATCAATTTTTCAAGGGATCTTACAAGATTTTCAGGGACTTCAAGGAGTTCAATCATATTTTCCAAGATTTTACTGAATTTCAAATAATTTCACGAGATACCAAAGGATTTTGATGGATTTTAATAGATTTTAAAGAATTAAAAACGATTTACGCGGATATCGAGGGATTTTAAAGGCTTTAATGGGATACCGTAATATTTTCACGATTTTTTAAGGATATCAGGGGATTTCAAAGGAATTTCGAAGATTTGAAGGGATTTAAAGAGACATCAAAAGATTTCTGGGATTTCAAAAGACTTGCAAAGTTATCAAAGGATTTTAACGGATTTTAAGGGATTTAAAGTGGTTTCGATGATTTCACAAGATTTCAAAGGATTTTAAGAGAATTAAAAATATTCCAAAGTATATTCACGGATTTTAGAGAATTTCGTAAGATTTCGTAAGATTTCAAAAGATTTAATAGATTTTTGAAGGATTCCCAAAGAATATAAAGGATTCTGGGGAATTTCGAGGAAATTTTATGGCTTTTAAAAGATTTTAATATATTGTAAGGAATTTGAAGAGATTCAGAAAGATACCCTCGGATTATAAAGGATTATACAGGATTTTGAGGATTTTCATGACTTTCAAAGGGTTTTAAGTCATTTTTAGGGATTTGAAAAAATGTCACAAGAAGTCACGGGATCTTATCGGATTTCAAGTGTTCTGAGAGATCTCGTAAGATTCCGAAATATTTCACGAAAATTCAACGATCTTAAACGATTTTTAAAGATTTTGAGAGATTTCCGCGGACTATAAAGGATTATATGGGATTTTCCAGATTTCGAGGGGTTTTACCATTTTTAAAGGGTTTTAAGTAATTTCAAGGGATTTAAAGAGATTTCACAGGATTTCAATGGATTTCAAAGATTTAAAGTGATCTTGTAAGACTTCATGGAATTTTAAAGGATTTAAAAACATTTGCGAATATTCCGAAGTATATCCATAGATTTTGTAAGATTTTAAAAGATTTAATGAAATTTTAAAGGATTTCCAATAAATAATATGAAGGATGTTTAGGGATTTTGAGAAATTTTACTTCAGACTTCAGACTCAGACTTCCGTGCAGGAGGACAGGGGTTCGATCCCTGAGCCGGTACCAATGGAAATTTTTCTATGCACTTCTGCCGGGGCTTTGGTGGTTCGGAATCCATCCTTAACTATAGGTCTCCTCAGAAGAGGCTGGTTACCTCCCAAGGATTAAAAGGGCTCCATGCCAAGCCTAACCATGGGGGTCCCTAATTGATTTTGAGAAGACTTGGAAATGAGTCAGCGATCTCCTTGCGGAGGAAGTACTTCGAATCTGTGCATTAGGGTGGTCCAAAAAACGCTTTTCGAGCTACAGGGCAAGTCCTCCCCCCCAAAGTTTCCATTTCCGGAGAAAAAAAATCCCGAATTTTTTTTTTTCGAAATTCGAATATTAACACGTGCCACCGGGCACTTCAAAATCCCATTTAATTAATATGGGGGAATTTTGGATTTTCGAAAAATTGTACTCATACTTCAGGGTTTTATCGAAACGTGCCAAACTTTTTAGGGATTGAAGAGGAGTACCTATGAAATAGAAGCATACTGATAACTTTTATTTTTAACCCACCCTTACCC
>CAKNYM010053081.1:727407-763424 GCA_932195095.1 Andricus curvator
CAAAAATAAAAAAAACTACATTTTTACGTATTATTGTTACTTTTTAGCAATTTCCGTCGTCTTTTTCATACGCATAATTACTAATGGACAATTTTAATAGTTTCCATGATTTTTTAAACAATTTTTAATCGTTTAAACAAATGTAACTTATTTAAACAATTATTTATTCCCAAAAAATGTAAAAAAATAACCGTATTTTCTGATTGAAATGTAATAGTTTGTCATTGTTTGGAGTAGTAATTTTTGTTTAAACCTTATGTAATTATTTAAACAATTACTTATTGTTTATTATCCAAATTTCTAAAAATTAACCCAGAGATGTCCACTTTTTTCTCAAATTGGTATCCTATGCTACTTTTCGTTGAATAATTATATAATTTTGATACATATCTTTTAATGTTTGATAAATTTCTAATTGTTTAAACAATTTTTATTTGCTTAAGCAGTTTTTTTTCGATAACTTAAAAAAAAAAAAAAAAAAATACATATAATTATTTTTCTGACTGTATAGTGTACAGAAAGAATATATTAACCATTTTTTAATTGTTTAAACAAATATAATTTGTTTAAACAATTATTTTTCCAAAAATATTTTTTAAATCGTATTTTCTGAATTAAACATAATATTGAATGATTTCGAGGAGTAGTAAATTCTGTTAAAAACTTCTGAATCACCTCCATTTTTGAAAGGTCTTCGAGCGGCAAATTTGAAACAAGTTCAACGCTGCATGTGTGAATTACAGAAATAACTTGAAAACATTCTTATAAATAATCGTATGAAGCTAAAACGAAAATCAGCGACACGTTTTAATATTTATAACGAGTATGAAAATGTAAAAAAGCAATCTGTTGAAACTTGAATCATAATTTGCATTAGTGAATGTGCTTTTTTATAATAAAATTATGATAAATATTGTAAAAATATAAAGAAAGTAATAATAAATACACTTTTATAATTTAAATTTGATCATGACATTTGAAATTTGAAAAAAACAATAATTAATTGTATAAACAAAAACATAAAGTTTTTAGCAGAATTTATTACTCCTTGCAATCATTCAATATTATGTTTAATTCAGAAAATACGATTTAAAAAATATTTTTGGAGAAATAATTGTTTAAACAAATGTATTTGTTCAAACAATTAAAAAAATGGTTAATATATTCTTCCTGTACACTATACAGTCAGAAAAATAATTATATGTATTTTATTTTATTTAATTTTTTTAAAGTTATCGAAAAAAACTGCTTAAGCAAATCAAAATTGTTTAAACAAATAGAAATTTATTAAAAATTAAAAGAAATGTATCAAAATGATATAATCATTCAAGAAAAAGTAGCATAGGATACCAATTTGAGAAAAAAGTGGACATTTCTGGGTCAATTTTTAGAAATTTTGAGAATAAACAATAAGTAATTGTTTAAATAATTACATAAGGTTTAAACAAAAATTACTACTCCAAACAATGACAAACTATTACATTTCAATCAGAAAATACGGTTATTTTTTTACATTTTTTGGGAATAAATAATTGTTTAAATAAGTTACATTTATTTAAACAATTAAAAATTGTTTAAGAAGTCATGGAAAATATTCAAATTGTCCATTAGTAATTATTGGTATAAAAAAGACGACGGAAATTGCTAAAAAGTAACAATAATACGTAAAAATGTAGTTTTTTTTATTTTTGGGTCATATTTGGGGCGCTGTCGGAGGGGTAAGGGTGAGTTTAAAATGAAAGTTATTAGTATGCTTTTATTTCATAGGTACTCCTCTTCAATCCCTAAAAAGTTTAGCACGTTTCGATCAAACCCTGAAGTATGAGTTCAATTTTTCGAAAATCCAATATTTCCCCATGTTAATTAAATGGGATTTTGAAGTGCGGTGGCACGTGTTAATATTCGAATTTCGAAAAAAAATTAGGTATTTTTTTTCTCTAGAAATGGAAACTTTTGGTGGGGGGACTTGCCTCCTAGGGTAAACAAAATTTTGCAATGCATTTTTGGACCACCCTACTGTGCATCCAACTGATGACCTCCAGAGGGATCGCTCCATCCACCTGGCCGTAATCCCTCTACGCCGTAGAGCAGGCCTGCCCAAGTGGGGGAAAACTGCTCATTCGCCACATGTCGAGTTCCACCACCACTTCCCTTTTCACAGGTCCAGAAGCTTGGGGGGGGGGGGTCGCTCTCGTAAAGTTGAATGAGTAGAGGACGGTGGTGGTGTTAAATTCCCATCTAACAAATAAGCAGTTTTCCCCTACTTGGGCAGGCCTGCCGTAGAGGGATTGTCAGAATTTGCCACCACCCCGAACTCTTAGAGTAGAGTAGAGACTCTTGGTGGGAGAGACGAAGCGTGCGATCGACACGTGCAGGGCCGTGGCAGCCCATATTTTGCATGTTTGGAGTTTGGAGTTCGTAAAAGGGGTGGAAGTGGGAGGGGGGGGGGGGGTAAATTTTTGTTCAGTTTTTGTTTATTTTAATGAGATGGTTCTTCGTACATCATTCCTACAAATAAATGCGTTCATAATTTTATTTAAATTTAATTTATCCGAAACAATCTTGGCGAATATGTAATATCGCCAGATTATTTAGCCGCTTTGGCCTCATTGTGGATTTTAAATATTTTTTCACCACCACCTGCACAAACAAGGCAATTGCGATTTGTTAATTGTAAGTAAATCATATGAATATCAAAAAAATAAGGTTAACGAAAGTAAACAATTGTTGACAACTGATAATATCGTAATAAATAAGAAATTAGACAAATGTTATAAAATATAGCTTGCTACAAAATATTCCTCAAAGTTCATTTATTTTTTGCGCGATTTTTGAAATGTTGATGAAAATATAAAAAGAGATCATGAAAAATCTCAATTGTTAGGAAATTTTGAAAACGATGCTAAATTACGAAAAAGCAATGGTTTTTTATAGAATTTTTGTAGAGACACATGTTCACGATTGGCTTGCCAATGAAATATGTTTTTGTACGTGGACAATAAGGAGACACGTATTTTTTTAAATTACCATAGCGAAATCTATACATTCTTTATGGAAAGTTAAAAATTGTGAGGATAAAATAAGTCTTTTGCCATTTTTAGTTTAAAAACGCTGCCATTTTTTTTTTATATTTCCAGAACCTTGGAAATAACGAAATCCACCGAGATCTAAATACTCGGTGAAGGTGGCCGGATTTGGTGTACTACCTTTCAGGGGCGTAGCTACCGCCCTATCAGTCGTATCAATGATACGGAGACCCCGAAGCCCGGGGGCCGCGGACCTCCGGGTCCCCTTGTTTATTTTCCTAAAAAGCCCCCCCTCCCCCAAGAAATTTTGATACAAGGCCCCCTCAGGGCTAACTACGCCACTGCTACCTTCAGAATAAACACGGATGTGGCACAAAATACTTTATAGCTTGAGCGCCAGGGGGGAACATTACGCCTCCCCGCCCCTACTAACAACAACAACAAATATTGTAATGGATTTCAATATATTGTACGGGAGTTCAAGAGATTCGGAAAGATTCCCACCATTTTTAAAGATTTTAATAAATTTCAATGGGATTTCAAAGACTTCAAAGGAGCTCGTAAGAATTTCAAACTGTTCTGGGAATTTTGAGGAGTTTAACAGTTTTTTTTTTATTTTGAGGGGTTTTCGCGGATTTTGAAGGATTGTCAGGGCTTTCTATGGGATTTGGAAGATTGAAAGCGATTTTGAAGATTTTCACAGTTTTTAATGGGCTTTAAGGGATTTTAATGGATTTTAAGTGATTTTAAAATAAGTCACGCGATTTCAATTGATTTTGAAGGATCTATGTATGTTAAAGGATATCCGAGGATTCTAATGAAATGTCAAAGATTTGAAAGCATTCTGAGAGATTTAAAATGATTTCAAGTGATTTCAAAAGTGTTTTTATGGCTTTTAAAATATTTTATTATATTGTAAGGAATTTTTATAGATTCCAAAATATTTCAACATATTCGAAAAATTTTTACCGTTTTTTCAGAGATTTTAAGCAATTTCTACGAATCTTAAAGGATTATAAGGGATTTTTAAGATTTAAAGGATTTTGAAGATATTCCCTATTTTTAAAGACTTTTAAGGCCATGTTATACATGAGTCACGTGACCTAAATTATCGATAATTTTTTTTGCAACAACTCACGTCCACACCGAATGAGATATCGAGTTGAAACTTTGGGGAAAGCATCAGGAAACTGTAATCTGCCTTTGTATACAACATTTGGCTCGAAATGTTGAAGAAAAAAATGTAATGAATAAGGAAATTCACAAAAATGCCGACTGTGCTGTAGAACTCTGTAACCAATTTTCAATATTCCCAATGAAACATTTTTGAGGTTCTGGCTCACATGTCTTGAGGAAAATGATGCAAACATCGGTTGCAATAATTACACTTGATAATATTTGCTGGTTTGGTGCAAATAAACAAATTGATATTTGATATATCCATGGTGTCAGCACTGTTGATAATGCAGATCGCTTGATTGCCGGTCGATATTTGTTATTCCAATAATAACTTTTTTTTATTCTCCAACTCTATGCTTTACTACACACTGTCCTTTTATATTTATTAATATTTTCCCAAATTTTTTCCGCTCTATTTTAACTTTTAGTTTTAAATATGGGACAAAAAATATCGATCTCAGGATTGGCTGGGTCACGTGACTAAAGGGATTTCAATGGTTTTAAGAAGATTTCAATATATTGCATTTTAAATATTTCAAGATATCTCGTAAGATTTCGAAATATTTCACGAAATTTAAAGGATTTTAAACGATTTTTAAAGATTTTCACGGATCTTAAAGGATTAAAAGGGATTTTGATGGGATTTCGAAGATTTCAAGTGAATTACAAAATTTTTCAAAGAATCCGCCGGATTTCAAAGGATTGCAAAGATTTCCAGAGACGTAAGAAATGCTTTGGAATAACCCCCTCCCCCCTCCTTAGTAAGGATTTGTAAGATTTTTCGGCCCCCTACACCTCGAAAAAAAATGTATTTAATGGCTCCCTATGCAGAAAACTGAAATCATCGATATAAAAGTTAATCAAAATAATAGTTTTATAATTACCTTTGCAATAATAATTCTATTTAAAATAATAAGCATAAATAATGAAATAATAATTGGCAATAATTCTGAGGTGGGAGCTTGTGTTCATTAAAATTAATTGCAATTCGTAAAATTATTTGGGATTAAATGGCCAACAGCCATACCACGCTGAAAAAACCAGTTCTCGTCAGATCACTGAAGTTAAGCAGCGTTGGGCGCGGTCAGCACTTGGATGGGTGACCATTCGAGAAAACTGAGTGCTGTTGGCACATCGTGGGTGTGGTGAGCCCACACTTGTAGTTATTTACTACAAGTTATCAACCTAGAAACACTACCCGAATCGGGTAGTGTCACGCCTACCCCGAAAGGGAAATGGCTTAATGGTATACATACAAATGAAGTAATAATACATTCGATGATGAATCACTCCATCAGAGAACAATTTAGGTCTACAAATTAGCGTTTTAATCATCATTTCCAAATTTGAATTGCACTTCAGTTTAATTGCATAAGAGAGATAATTAATTAACTAAATTTATTCACTATTTTTCAGGTGACCCTACAACTTTTGGTAATTTGAAACCGGCTAAAGAGGTCATTGAAGCTGTTCAAGAAAGCGTTGCTTCACAATTATATAATGGCTATGCACCCAGTACAGGTAAATATAATTTTTTCTGTTTTTTCAATTTTAATCATCAAAATTTTTCATGGCTGTCTTGAATTTTTCAAAATTTTTTACTGGAATTCCAAAAGTATTAGGTATTCAGTTCTATATCTTACTTTTCAAGGATATCCAGAAGCACGGGAGGCGGTTGCAGATTATAGCTCTAATGAATTTATAAAAGTGGATCCAAAGGTAAGTTTAAAAGCATTTGATAAGAATTTCCTGATCCTCGATCTTAGAATTGATTACTTCTTTCTGAGAGCTATTAAATTTCTTTGGAATTTAGAATTATCATGATAATTATAAATTCCGAGGGAAAAAAGTATCAGTTTGTTTTTTGCGTTAGTCTCCATAAGTCTCTAATTTGTTCCTAAAAATTGGCAATTTTCAACATTTGAAAAAGAAGTTGAAAACTTCCATATTTGAAGATATAGCAAGAAAAATATAAAAGATTAAAGTAGAGAATATTACTGAAGGATAATTTTATGATCATATCCTTTTATGCCTGTGTAAACGACAGTCATTCAATCCACTAATCCTTTGAAAATTAAATTTTACTAGAAAATCGTTTTCCCTGGACCCTGTTAGTTCGGCGACAAACCGAAACGTGCTTTAATTCTAGGAGTGTGAATCGAGCCAAAATTTTAATTAACCTTCCGAATTAAAATTTCAGATTTCTAATTAAGATAGGGGATGTGCAATTACATCTTCCGGAACACTTCAGGGGAAATATTATTCATTCTGGAGAACAATTTTTCTCAAAAAGCTGACATTTTCAAACTAGTTTATTTCTCTCATTAACAAAAGTCGTAAGAGAGTTAAAAAATGTTTGTAATGCTAATTGCAAAAAATATGCCATGAGATTAATAAATGTAATAATCCAATAAATGTATGCAAAATTAGAAGCTAAATTATTCAACCAATATTTCGGGATTTTGAATTGAATCAATAACTTTCTTTCTTTATGAAATTGGAATACAAATTTGAAAGTACGGTATAAATTAAATCACGAGAATAAATCAAAATCTCACAAGAAAAATCAACAATGCAAAAAAGTTGTCCGTACAATCACAATAGTTTTTGAAATCATAATTTTCCGTGTAATTCCAAAAGAAATATAACTTTTAACATTTATTAAATTGAAAACATCATACAAAAATGTAGGAATGCATTGAGAGAAAAAAATTATGAAAACTTAGCGAGATTATTATTCATACGAGAAAATCGCGCCATGTTTTCATAATTTTTTTCCTTCTTTACATTCTTAAACTTACTATAATTTTTTTTATTATGTAAATCGTACAAATTATATTTCTCCTGGATTTACTTGGAAAATGTTCATTTTACAAACTGTTTTGACTGCACTGACAAATTTGGGTTGAAAATGGTATTTTTTGGTTGAAAACTCACATTCCTGGGTTTAAGAATTCAACTAGTTAGTTGAAAATTTATATGAATTGTTAAAAAAAATTGTAGTAGAAAATTGATCTTAATGTTTGAAAATTCAACTATTTGTTACAAATTTATGTATTTTGTTGAGAATTTGTCTTTTTGGTGAAAAATTAATCTTCTTCGATGAAACTTCATCTTTTTGGTTGAAAAATTAACTATTTGGTGGAAAATTTTATTGTTTTGTGAAAAGCTCGCCTTTTGTGCTTGAAAATTTAACATTTCAGATGAAAATTTTTTTCTTTATTAACTGAAAAATCTTTCTTGGTTGGGAATTCGTCTTTTTGATTGAAAAATTATTTATTGTTATGGTAACATTTTCCAAAATTTTTAAATTCATTTAATTAAAACTTCCTCAATTTAAAAATGTCTAATACAATGTAATAATTTTTTTTTGATACAAGAATATAAAAGATTTCTTGGTTCGAGACGAATCGATTGACCTACCATATTAACACATTTTATCAAAGAATAGGGAAGTTATGGTAATTTATATATTTTTGAAATCGAATTGGAAGATTAAAGAAGTTATGCTCATTTATACTATTTGAAACATCTGTTTCAAACGGAAAAACTTTTTTCATCTACATAATTCAAAGTTGACGCATGAATATAAAAGACTTTTTGATCATAAATTTTCAAATAGAATAACCCTGACATTTTTTGTGAAGAAATCATAAAGTTGGGAAAGGGATAGGGTGCGACACAACTTTTCCCTTCTCTTTTCCAGCTCAAAAAATTATCATTTCGAATACAACATTTGATTTGTCTGATTTGTCTTTGTGTTTACAATTGTTTTTGTATTATTTTGTAATTTTATATTTTTTGTAAATTTCTTTTTTTAAATTCATCAAAATGAAGACTTTGGCTTGTCTATTATTCAAAAAAATAACTAATGCTTCCTCTATGAGGAAGCAAATACATTTGCTAACGGGAAGCAAAGTGCTCGTGAAATGAGCATCATATAATTATAAATACAAAGTGGAAACACTCGAGATTGAATTCAGAGCTATTTTTTGTTATAATGCAACGATTTTTATTTAAAAATTAACCTCGTTTGATTGAAATTTAACATTTTTGGTTGAAACTTTAATTGTTTGGTTGAAAACTAATCCATATTAGTAGAGGATTCAACTATTTGATTTGAAATTCATCTTTTTTATTTGAATTCAATTTTTCTAGAATTAAAATAAAATATTTTTGTCTAAAATATCAACTATTAAATTTTTTGTTGAAAATTCAGCTTTTTGGTCTAAAATTAATTTCTTAACTCAGAAATTAAAGCTTCTATTTTCGGTAGAAAATTAATCTCCTCGGTTGAAAATTTATTCTCTTTTGGTTGAAAATTCAACTACTTGGTAGGAAATTTATGTAATTTGTTAAAAATTCGTTTTTTTTGGTAGAAAATTAATCGTTTTGGTTGAAAATTCAAATTTCGTTAGTTAAAAATGTATATATTTTGTTGATAATTCGTCTTTTTTTTGTGAAAAATTAATTCTATTCGTTGAAACTTTATCCTTTTGTTTGAAAATTCAACTGTTTGGTAGAAAATTCTATTGTTTTGTAAAAACCTCGTCTTTTGTGCTTGAAAATTCAACATTTTGGATACATTTTTTTTCTTATTAACTGAAAAATCTTTCTTGGTTAGGAATTCGTTTTTTTTTTATTTGAAAATTCACCTATTTTGGTAGAAATTTAACCTTTTTGGTTAAAAATTTAACTATTTGGTTGAAAACTGTTGTAGTTGAGGATTCAACTATTTTGTTGAAGATTCATCTTTTTTATTGAAGTCAATTTTTCTAAATTTGAAACTAAAATATTTCTCTTGGCTTCAATATCAATTCTTACATTTTACGATAAAAATAAAGCTTTTTGGTTGAACATTAATTTATTTAACTGAATACTCAATTACTCTATTTCCGGTAGAAAATCAATCTTCTCGGTTGAAAATTTATATATTTGATTGAAAATTAGTCTTTTCTGGTTGAAAATTCATCTCTTTTGGTAGAAATTCAATATTTGTTTGTTAAAAATGCAAACTGGTTGAAAATGAATCTTTTTTGTTAAAAATACAACTATTTTGTTGAAAGTTTGTCTTTATCGGTTTAGTTCAACTGTTTTTGATTAAAAATGAAAATCTTTTTCTGGCTAAAATATCAGCTATTATATTTTTTGTTGCGAATTCATATTTTTTTGTTGAAAATTCTACTGATTGTTCGAAAGATGAATTACTTTAGTAACTCATAAGAAACAGTAAGATTTTACTAAACCCCCCTTCACTCAAATCGTCCTACGTAATTTTTTGGCGATATCTAAATAAATTCATGGAAAAAATTTAGTTGGCAAAAATACTCATTTATGCTATTGTATTGCTATTTTAGGATAAAACAAGAAAATAATTATTCAAACTATTCATAATAAGGGCTGAAATTGTTAATTTTATAGTTAAGAAGATTTTGGTATTGTTAAAAATCGATTCACCAACGTGAACTCAAAATAACAGTTAATATTCATCAATTTTTTTGTTTAACATTGTGAAAACAGTCGTATTTTTCATATTTGAAAATATTTTTATGTATTCTGCCTATATTTCCAAAAGATTTTTTAAATTTTATTAATTTATCATAGTCTTATGTCCTGTCACGCATCTCTCGTTTCAGTTTTAATATCTAAACGAGTTCCCTAAATTTTTTAAATATTAAAATCGTTTCAGTTTTCAAGCCGTCAGAAATATTCATCTGTACTTTTTAACGCTCAAGATATTCAAATTTTTGAACTTCGAAAAAGGTTAGAGGAAAAATGCAATACATGAATACATCATTTTTCTGGTTAGCAGTTGTCAATAATGCGGAAATTTCGGCTTTTCAGGCTGCTATGCAGGAAGCTTTTCTTTTAGTCTTCTTTTTTTGGGGTTCTTCCTGTCATCACCCACATCAAAATATCTAATACACATGTACTCTGTGCTTTCAATTATTTATTTTTTTTTTATTTTTATAATTATAATGAGAAATTATTTTCAAATTTAAAAGAAAATTTTTAATATCACAGCATGCGATTTCACATGCAATGCATGTTTTTAAAACTGAAGTATTGTGAAGATAAAAATATTTTTCAGTTTGAAGCAGAAAAATGATGCATTCTAATCGACATCCAACATATTGCGTCTCTCCACTTTCCCTCTAACCCTTTTCTAAAATTGAAATTTCGAATTTTAAAACTTTGAATATCTTGATCTTCAAAAAATCAAACGAGTTAAATTCTCAAAAAAACTTTGCAGCTGATGTTGTAGAAGTATGATCGCATTTTTGCGTGCAACTAGAACTTAGTTCAATATTTATTCGTGCAAGTACGTGGTCAGATTTAAAAAGCTGAAAATATTTGATAAGTGTATAACTAAATTCTAACCAATTATTTGTACATTTAAAAGTACAGTCATCAGCTGTGGGTGAATATAAATGCTGTTTTTTAAATTGGCTATTAGTGGTGTGCGAAGAACTGACAAAAGAACGTTCCTGGCATGAGAAATAACTGACACGAGAAATCGAACTTGGCACGAGAAATCTAACTTCGCACGCAACTGTTTCAAAAAAATATATACTCGCGTTTTTTTTACTTTGCAGCGATTCACTATCCCGAAACTTGATTGATTAACCCATTCGAATATACGAAAATAAAAAGTGTGAGATTTAAAATTATTAATTTTTATAGGATGTAATCCTTTGTAGTGGATGTTCGTGTGCTTTGGACCTTTGCATTACTGCGGTGGCTCGCGAGGGACAAAATATTCTAATTCCAAGACCCGGTTTCTCGATATATCGAACCCTGGCAGAAGGACTTGGAATTACAGTGAGGTCCTACAGTCTTAGGGTGAGCATTGTTGAGAAACATCCATTGTACTCTCGGAATCTCAGAATCTCGTTAGTCAAGCGACCTGGAAGACTGATGGTATTGTTAAGCATAAATAGTCGATTAAATTAGGTGCCAATATTTCCATTTCAGCCTGAACGGGGCTGGGAAATTAATCTCGACGACTTGGAATCACAAATTGATGAATCAACTGCCGCTATTATTATAAATAATCCCTCAAATCCTTGTGGATCCGTTTTTAGTCGGGACCATCTTCTCGATATTTTGAACATTGCTGCCAAATACTACGTTCCAATTATCGCTGATGAAATTTACGAGCACATGGTACAAATATTTTGTTAATGAATTTAATTTTTCTAAACAAAGCTAATTTATATATTAAATTGTACTTTTTATGTGAGCAGGTTTTTCCGGGAAGAAAGTTTTACTCGTTAGCCTCCCTTTCGACTGAAGTTCCAATTTTATCCTGCAGTGGATTAACGAAAAGGTAATTTATTTTTTTAATATTTCATACCTTTCATCCAAACATTCTATCCCCTTGTTAGTGATGGAAAGTGACTAGTTTCTTTCGACTAGTTACTTTTAATTAGCTACTTTTTTGATAACGATGGTGGTAACCAAGTTACTTTTGTAAATAAGTAACCAATTTGTTAATCAGTTACATTTTTTTCAGTAACAGTAAGGGGCCTTTCAAAAAATATGTAACGCTTTTTTTCTTCATAAGAATCAGTAGATTTTATGTCTTTGCCAATTAATTTTTCATTTTCACTATTCAAATTGCGGCGGCTAGTTTTTGGAAAATGTTGGCTGTTAATAAAAAATCAAATAATACACAGGGCTGCTACAGACTAATTAACTTGAAAAGTTACCTATGTATTTAAACGAAAAGTGAATTTAAAGGAATTCAAAGGAAATGAGAAGAATTTGATAAAATGCATAAAAATTCAAGTGAGTTATTAAAAAACTCTAGTTAATTGCATTTTTTTTTTATCCTAAAGATACCACTGGTTTTAGTAAAATTCGACTAAATTTAGAAGAATGCAAGAGAATGAACGCCTAGGTCTTTCATGTAATTCATAAGAATTTAAAAGAATATGCTAGAGAACAATTTTCAAAATCAATAAATTTCCATTGAATTGAGTCAAATGGGGATGAACAGAATTCAAGGTGAATTCAACGGAATTTGAATGAATAGAAAAAAAGCCAACGAATTCAATAAAATTCGGGTGAATTTAGAGAAATTGAAGGGAAATAAGAAGAATTGGATGAAATTCATAAAAATTGTAGGTGAATTTAAAACAAATTTCAATTAATTGAAAACCATTCAGAAGCATTAAACAAATGCATTGAATTCATTAAATTAACCATTGAATTGAGAAAAATTCAAGAAAGCTCAAAAGAATTTGATGAAATGACAAAGAATTCAAGGTTAGTTTAAAAGATTGCAGGGTGATTTAAAAAACTTCAATAAATTGAGTAAATTAGGCACAATTCAAGTGTATTAATAAAAATCAGGGTAAATTAAAAAAAATGCAAGAGAATTCCCAAGAATTTAAAACAATTTAAAGGAATTCAGGATGAATTATTAATAATTCAGAGTGAATTCCAAATGAATTCATATAAGTTGACAAGTATTTAAAAAATTCAAAATATTCTTCTAATTTCAATAAAACTGTACAGAATTTAGAAGAATTCAAGGTAATTCAAGAGACTTTGATGAAATTCTCCAGAATTTGAAATAATATAATTTAAAAAAAAATTCCAATTGGGCAAAAGTGGAGTGAACAGTAATCAAAACAATTTCAACCAAATTTAAGTGAATTGAAAGAAAAAAAACCAACGAATTAAATAAAATTTGAGTGAGTTTAGAGAAATTGAAGGGAAATGAGAAGAATTCGACGGAATTCATAAAAACTCATGTGAATTGAAAACAATTTAAAAATATTTTAAAAATTCAGATAACTTAGTAAATTCGGAATGAATTGAGAAAAATTCAAGAGAATTTAAAAGAGTTTGATGAAACGGAATGGAAATACAGAGTGAATTAAAATATTTAGACAAAAGTTCAAAAAATCCACATTGAATCAAAATTCAAGGTGAGTTTCAAAGATATTACGGTGAATTAAAAAAACTACAATAAAATTCAATAACTTGAGTAGACTTTAATGAATTAAGAAGAATTCATGAGAATTGAAAAATTTTATGGTAGATTACAAAAATGCAAGAGGATTCAAAAGAATTAAAAATAATGTAGGATAAGTTAATAAGAATTCAGGATAAATTCCAAATTGACTCAAATTAATTGAAAAAAATCTAAAATATTCCATGGATTTCATTAAAATTCTAGTGAATTCAGAAAAATGCTAAGAATTTAAGAGAATTCGATTCGATTCATACGAAATCAAGATAAATTAAAAATAATTTAGGTGAATAGAACAAAATTTTCAAAATCCACGAAAATTTTATTTGAGTTCATAAAAATGGGAGTGAATAGAATTAATAATGAATAAAAATATAATAAAATCCATAAGAATTCAAGGTGAATTTAAAAGTCTGCAAAGTGAATTAAATAAATAAAAAATCCAAAAAAGATCTATTGAATTCAGTGTTTTTCAAGGGAATTTGAAAGAATTCAGGATAAATTCGAAAGAATTCAAAGGCATT
Organism: Andricus curvator; assembly: GCA_932195095.1. Classification (NCBI taxonomy): domain Eukaryota; kingdom Metazoa; phylum Arthropoda; class Insecta; order Hymenoptera; family Cynipidae; genus Andricus; species Andricus curvator. The sequence goes on from CAKNYM010053081.1 coordinate 741,120, forward strand.
CTAACAAAAAATCAATAAAATTGAGAAATCCTTGGGTTCTTAGTTTTATCCTATTGGAAGAAGCGACTGAAGTTATCTTTATATTTTAATAAATAAAATAATAAATTAATCAAATAATATTAAAATAAATAAAAGTCAATTCAGGGTGAATTTAAGAAAATTCAAAGAAATTAAAAAAAATATCAATCGAATTCGGGAATCCTTGGGTTCTCTGTTGTAATTTATTGAAAGAAGTATCTAAAGTGAACTTTTTGTTTAAAAAAGTGACTATAGTGACTTTATCTTAAAAAAGCGACTAAAAAGTGATTTGAGAAAAAAGTGACCGAAACTTGGGGTAATATGGAATATGGGGCAATATGACACACAGGGCAATATGTCACATGAGGTAATATGACACATGGGATAACGTGACACATGAAGTCATATGACAGATCGGGTTGTGCTTTTGGTTAGGGTAGTATATTCGGGGTAATACGGGACAACGAAAATGCAGTAATATGATGAGGTAATATGGCATATGGAGCAATATCGCACACAGAGCAATATGTCACATGAGGTTATATGACACATGGGGTAACGTGGCACATGAAGTAATATTGCACATCGTGTCTAGGTTTATGTTTAGGGTAGTATATTTGGTGTAATGCGGGACAACAAAATTTCGGCAATATGTCACATTATGCAATATAGCACATGGGGTAACGTGGCACATCAGGTAAATGTTTTTGGTTAGATTAGTAAGTTTGGTGTGATATAAACCACGGGGTAATGTGGCAAATGATGTAATGTGACACACGGGGTACTGTGGAACACGGGTCACTTGGGTCATAAGTAATGTGGGAGCTGGGTAACTTGGGACATGGGTAATGTTGGGCATGGGCGATGTGAGATATGGGTAATGTGAGATATGGGTGATGTGGGATATGGTTAATGTGGGAGGTGGGTTATGTAGGTAATGGAGTAATATGGGACATAAGGTCATACTGCACATGGGTTCTATGTTTCTGGTTAGGATAGTATATTTAATACAATGTCGTACTATCTGAAATGGTGTCATATGACACATAGGACAATATGGCACATCGGGTCGATGTTTTTGGATAAGGTAGTGTATTTTGGGTAATATAGACCATGGGATAATATGTCTTACATGGTAATGTGAAACACGTGGTACTGTAGGACATGGGTAATGTGGGTCATGGGGTAATGTGGGACATGAGGTAATGTGGGTCATGAAGTAATGTGGGTCATTGGGTTGTGTGGTTCACGGGGTAATGTGGGTCATGGTAATGTGAGTTATAGGGTAATGTGGGCCACTAGGTAATGTGGCACATGGGGTAATGTGGCCGATGGGGTCTATGCTTTTGATTAGGATAGCATATTTAGTACAACATTGTACTATATTTTTCAAAAATATGTAAAACATACAACATACAAACAAAGTGACTAAAAAAGTACTTGTTACTTTTTTTGTGATGTAACCGTAACGATAAATAGTTGTTTTTTTTGAGTAACTTTCCCATTACTGCTCTTTTCTATATAGATTCGTACTATTACTGGATATCGATTATTTTATCTTGTTCGTTCATCCGGTGCATGAAGCCAACCCGACTTGTATTAACATAATTTTTCAATATTTTCAACTTGCAACTCTTGTTATTTGTTTTCTTTGTGCAGGTTTCTCGTTCCCGGATGGCGAATGGGCTGGATTATTATCCACGACCGACAGAATATTTTAGAAAAGGAGGTGAGTTTCTTTTGATAAAACATGCTGCGAGTTACAAACTCACTCCAAGTATGAATGAGGCATAATATAAAGTGAGAAACGCCAACTTCACGATTAGAGTTCACTTGGTTAAAGATTAATTTCACCATTTAAATTCGTCTTGGCAAAGCTTCACAGTTTGAGCGTAATTCATTTTCCCCGCGAAGATTAAAAGAAGTGAGGAGAATTAAGGAACTTTTCCGGTTATGAATTACTCGCCTCTATTAAGACGAATTTCAATCTTCACATTTTCATTCCCTCATTCTATAATTTCTGAATCTGATAATTAATGAAAAGGGTCTTTGTTTTAGGAAACTCTCTTTTTTTTTTTATCATAGTTATTTGGCTGATAAATATATTTAAGTATAATGCAAATTCACAATTTTAGCAGTTTTAGGTAGGAAGAAATCTACTTTTTAATCAAAATAATTAACGACTGAGTTTGTTATGAATGAATAATAACACTGCGTGCTAAAATTGTATAATTATTAACTATGATAATCTTTTTATAAAATATTTATTAATGAAGTTGTTTCCTTGCATGAAAATTCTTCATCATTGATTCATAATTTATTAATTTTGCACTCTAGATTAAAATGAGTACATTTTGAAAAGCGTGAATTGAAATTAAAAAATGATTGATTTTTAATGAATTAGTTCCAAATCTTCATTTAAGAAGACTTCAATTTTCAAACGAAGTTTGGAATTTTTTTGTTTTTAACGCTTCAAGCATAAGTTCATTAATTTTGAAAGTTTCCAACCCGGAAACAAATAATTTTAGAAGTTTTTTGAGTTGCTACCCTCAAAGGTTCACAAGATTAACAAATTTTCAATTTTAAACGGTGAAAATGACAGTGACAGAAAGCAAATTTTTTAGTAAAAAAATCTATCCAATCATTTTGAATGCCACTTGATATTACATGATATGATACTTATCATATATATATCATCTTTAAAATGTCTATAACTACAATTTAAATTTATAGTTTTGCATGCGCAATTCTAAAACAGATTCATTTTTGAGGCCTTGAAACTGACATTTTTGTTTTGCATCAAAACCTTGAATTTGAAATTGTTTGGTTTGAAATTTCCCAATTTTCGGAGGTTTCAGATTTTAAATTTCACAATTTTGTAGTTTCAAATTTAAGTATTAAAAATGTCAGGTCAATTTCAATATGAAGTCTTTCACAATTTCATATTGACAGCCTTAATACTCAGTTTTTAATTTAATGATTTTAGATATAAATATTCTGAATAGTTCGGTTTTAATTTTAGTCAGATATGAATTTAATAATTTTAGATTTAACCATTCAAAATCGTTTGCTTACAATTTTAAACATAGAAAATTGTCTAGGTTTTTTTATTCTTTGAAATCTAAGAATATCAAATTAAAAGACTTTACAGTTGCCCAATTATAAGCCCGAAAGATTTGTAATTGAAGCTTTTTGAATAATTATATGCCTCCAGAATAAATTCAAAACCATGACAAATCAAAACAATTTATAAAATTCAAGTCTTTAAAATAAGAAGATTTTACAACCAGGTGTTGAAAATCGAATTATTTTTAAGGTCTGATCCTTAGCCGAAGATGGAAAAAAATTAATTGAAAATTGAAAAATATTTGATTGGAAAATTTCAAGAATTTCAAAATTGTAAGAAACGATAAATTTTTAATTTTTCCCTTTCATCAGTTTTAAATGAAGTTCGGATTCGTTTAAGGTAAAACGTTTCGGAGTAGAATTTTTTCATTTTTAATGCTTTCAATTTTAAATTAATTTTTATTTTAAAATTTTTTCAGAACAATCCAATTTCGAAGGTCTAGAATTTTTAAATTATAATAACAATTAAAAATGCTAGAATTTTGGCAACTTTGAAATTGAAACATTCAATTCAGTACTCAATTTAAAATTTTCAAATTTTAGTCGCTTCCAATTGAAAATTATTTAAATTCAAAAGTTTTCAATTTTAAATCTTTCAATTATGAACAATTTTAATTGGGCATAATACAATTTCGATTCCTGTGAATTTTAAATGATCTAATTTCTAAACTTCTAATTTGAAAATATTTTAATATTTAACGTTTTGAAATTTTCGAAATTTTAATTTGAAAACATGTTGAAATTTCTATTATTACATTTTTTGTTCAATATTTATATTTTTAATTAAGAATTGAAGTATTTTGTTGCAAATTTATTTTTTTAGTTGGAAGTTCAACTATTTGGTTGAAAATTCAACTCTTAGGTTAATAGTTTAACTCTTTTATTTAAAATTCATTTTCTGGTTGAAGATTCATCATTTTTTTGTTGAAAATTTATTTTCAAATGGAAATGTGACTATTCCAGTTGAAGATTCATAATTTCAGTTGAAAATTTATCTCTCTTGTTGAAAATCACACTGTTTTTTGTTACAACTTCAATCTTTTTGGTTGAAAGGTCTAGTTGAAAATTTAATTATTTTTTTAGAAGGTCATTTTTTCGTTTAGGATTGAACTATTTTGTTAAAAATTCTTCTCTTTTGGTATAGTTTGAACTGTTTTTTTATTAAAAATTAAAATATTTCAGTTGAAATATGAACCATTACATTTTTCGTTCAGAAATCATCTTTTCTTATTGAAAATTCCACTACTTGTTTGAAATTTGAACTACTTTGTTAAAAATTCATTTTTTGGTTGAAGATTCATTTTTTTTTTGATAACATTTTATTTTTTAACCGAAAATTTAACTATTTCAGTTAAAAATTTATAATTTTAGTTGAGATTTTATCTTTTCTGGTAGAAAGTGGTTGTATTAAGTTGAAAATTCAGTTATTTGGTTAAAAACGTAATTATTTTGCTAGAAAGTTATTCTTTTTGGTTAAAAATTCAACTGTTTTATTAAAAATTCCTCGTTTTGTCTTGAAAATTCTACTATTTTGGTATAAAATTCAATTATTATATTAAAAATGAACTTTTTGGTTGAAAATTCAAGTGCTTTGTTTAAAATTCGTGTTCTGGGATTGAAAATGCAACAATTTAGTTGTATACTTTTTTCTCGCTTGATCGACAAATCCTTATTGGTAGCAAATTCAACTCTCTTGTTGAAATGTCGTTTTTGTTTAAATTCAACTGGTTTTTATTTAAGACGCAAATGTTTTTTGGATTGAAAGAAAGTAAGGAGTGAGGAGGGGTAATGGAAAGTATGGAAAGTAAGGGAAAAAGAGGAAAGGGTTATTAAGAAAATTGATGGGTGATGAGGGATGAGATAGTAGCGAAGTAAGGGTGAGTAGTGTGAGAAAGTGAGGGTGTAGGGGTAGCGAAATGAAGGGAAGTTACACGTGGGGAAGTAGAGGAGGGAGATAAAGTTAATGTGAAAGGCAGGGGAAGGATAGTAGGGGCGTGAAAGGAGGAGAAGTAGAAGGAGTAAGGGGAGTTGAGAAGTGGGAGGGAAAGTATGGGAAAAAAGGGGTGAAGAGGGATGGGGAAGTAAGGGAAGTGATGGGAATCGAAGGGAGGTGTAGGGAGGGAGTGATTGTGAGTATGGTGAAGATGTGAGGGGGGTATAGGTAGCGAAATTAGGGGAAGTATGGCGTGGGGAAGTGGAGGAGGGAGAGGAAGTGAATGGGGATCTCGAGGAAGGGATAGTAGGGGAAGTGAGGCGGATATGAGGAGTAAGGGGAGTGGCGAGTGAGGAGTGAGAAGTGAAAGTATGGAAAGTGAGGGAAAAAGAGGGAAGTGGAAGTAGGAAGGTTTTGGTTGATTCGGGAGGGGTAGTAGGAAACTGAGGGGTGTAGCGGAGGTGATGTGAGTGGTAGTGGGGCGTGCGGAAGTAGAGGAGGGGGGTTAAGGAAGAAGTTAGGGGAGGGATAGTAGGCAAAGTAGGGGAAGTGAGGTGAACTAAGTGTAGTCAAAGTAGGCGCATGGCGTCTACTTTGATTAATTTTTCATTATAGTTATTTGGATGGCAAATATATTTAAGAATAATGCAAATTATAGATTATTATGTATTTTTCTTTACAGATTCGTAAGGGGTTGCAATGTCTAAGTCAACGAATAATCGGTAGTAATACGATAGTTCAAGGAGCCCTTCCTCGAATTTTAAGAGACACACCACAGAAATTTTACGATGATATTTTAGGGACATTATATGTAAGTACTTTTTAATTACTGCAATTTACTAACGCTAGACCGGAAACTAACTTTCCAGTGTGTATAATCTCGTTAGATATTCACGAGTTGTTCACATGAGTAATTATATTTGATTAAGGAAACAAGCGTGGACTGGTCGAGGCTATAGGTGTTTTAGTACAAGTCGTTTACATTAAATGTTAATGTATAATATTATTTTAAGAGACTTATTAAACAATAAAGGATTGGAATACGCAGCAAATTATTTTTTCATCTGTACTGTAAATTTATAAATTTAAAAAGATTTAAATCATTTTTTTATTGTAGTCACACTTTGGACATGAGACCCATCAGGATATACTAATGCAGCATCTATTCTTACAATTGTTTACAAGTCAAATTACTTCATTTTTCAAAAAATTTGTCAGAGGAAGCATTCTTGTAATAAAAAAATTCAAAATAAGTTAATTTAAAATCAAGTCTTAATTTAATTTCAGATTCAATCATTTTAGTACAAAAGCATTAGGACATATCGAAAACATAAAATTTTGGTCTTTCCTTCTCTGGGGGGACTAAAAAGTTTTTAGTGGGTGTCGAAATCACTTTCTGTAAGTTTGAGGCCATGTGACGAGTGAGTCACGTGACCGGATTCCTACTTTACCGACACTTTTTTATTTGTAAACTTATTTTCACACGAATAGCCACATCGAGTTGAAAATTTGGAATAATAAATAGTAAGAAGCACTAAGACAGGTGGGTCTGGTCCTAAATTTTAATAATCACGAAAAAAGCAAAAAAAAAATTATTTACAAAAAAAGCTTCTTTCATAATTATTAAAATTTAGGACCAGACCCACCTTTCTTAGTGATTCTCATTTATTATACCAAATTTTCAAATAGATGTGGCTATTCATGTGAAAATAAGTTTACAAATAAAAAAAGTGTCGGTAAGGTAGGAATCCGGTCACGTGACCCACTCGTCACATGGCCTCAAGAAAAAAAATCTGTCATAGAATATTGCAAATTAGGAATATTTTATCAATGCTATAGTTTATTCAATTAACTTGAAGAAGAATATTCTCGTTCAAATTGCTTACATAAATCGTTTTTGTTGAAATCCAAGTTTTTATCTGAAAAAAATAGAAAATCGTACTTTCTTGCCAGTTTTACAACACATTTCAAAAGAGTAACCAAAATCTTATTTTTTTTATTTTTCGTAATTTAATCATTATTGTTTAAACAATTTTTATTTCATTAGAGAATTAATTATATCATAATATAGCAAATTTAATGTATTTTCTAAATACATTGGCCTAATTAATGAATGTGAAGAGTGAATTTTTTCGTTGTATCTAACTATTTATTTTTTAAACAATTGAGAATTGTTTAAATTCAACTTTTGATAAAAAAAAGCTAAGAAAGCACAGTTTCTTGCTATTTTCAACAAGTTCCATTACTTTGTCCTAATCCATAGATTTTGTTTAACTTACTACTAATTGTTTACACAATTTTCATGTTTAAAAAAAAATTAATTGTTTCATAATATCAAGACTCTATTGTATTTTCCATACCAGCCAATTACGACAATTTATTTGAAGAAATTTTTCAAACTAAATAATAACAATTAAAAAAATAATAAAATTGCCGACAGTTTATAATATTACCGAATTTGAAAATTACCGAATAATAAAATTCCCGACAGGAAATTGCCGAATTATAAAATATCCAACACTGTTATATTCCGGAATCTAAAAAATTTAAAAAAAATGGGTTTTTAATGAATATTATTTATTTATTCAGAGTACAATAATCAAGTAATATTATCAAAGAATTTTTGTAATATTCAGAGCACTGACTTATCTCGAAGTTACTTTTTAATTTTTTGGTTTGAAATTAGAAATTTGATTTTGGAGAACGTTTGTTGTAATTTTTTCAAATTCGATGCACATTTTTAAAGAACATTTTTCACCCAAAAAAATATTTTTTTCAATTATTGTTATTTTAAATTCAAAAAATTATTTTGAAAAACTTTAAACGATCAAAAAAGTTTTCTTTGATGAACATATATGATTATTGTATTTTTAATAAATAAATAATATTCATTAAAAAACAAGTTTTTTATTTGCTTAAATTCGGAAATTTCATAACTCGGGATTTTTCTAGTTTGGATATTTTATAATTTGGGAATTTTCTGTCGGGAAAGTTGAAATTCAGTAATATTATGAACTGTCGGCAATTTTATTATTTGGGAATTTTCAAATTCAGCAATTTTACAGTGCCGGAAATTTTATTTTTCGGGATTTTTCAGTCGTCCTAACGGACTAACCTGAACTTGATTTCATATTGTATGGAGCAGTCATTATTTTTCATTTTTTTATCTCAAAAGAAAGCCGAGAAAAAAGTTTAGGATCTGTTTTGACGATTTTTAATTCTGTCAATAGCAATAAAAAAAATTGTTTACTACAATTTCGATAGGCTTTTGCACGGCCTTTCATCGTTCGTAACAATTTTATAAAAAGATAAATATTTGACCTTTCAATATGCAGGTCAAAAATAAATTTGACATTTTACATAGAAGGACGTTTTTTTTCATTTTTTGGGGCTAGAAAGAAAACTTGTTTTTTTTCAGAACCTTGAGAATAAAAAGCGAAATTTAATTTTTTATTTGTAAAACTATTCATAATTTTGTATGCCAGAGCATTTAAATCTTATCTTCGTCAATAAAAAATTGAATGTTACTTTTTAATCTCATGTTACTTAAAGGAAAATCTCCCAACTTTCTTTATAGCCTAAAAAAATACTAAAAAAGCCTTTTGCTATGAATAGAGGCAAATTTATTTTTGACCTTTATTTTTGAAAGTCAAATATTTATTTCTGCAAAAAATGGTTAAGACTAATGAAAAGGGCGTTGAAAAACCTGCGAAAATTTTAGTAGACAATATTTTTCATTGCTATTAAAAAAGTTAAGAATCGTCCACACAGATGGTATGTTTTGAAAAACCACTCATCGCTTATTTTCATAAATAGAAAATAAAACTCGAGATGAAACTCTTACTTTTTAACCTGAAAGCTCCTAAACTTTCTTTTGAGATTAAAACAAAAAAAAAAAAATATCGCTTTTTTCCAAAGAAGTGAAATTTGCTTTTTACTTTCATTTTTGAATGCCAAATATTTATTTTTTTTTTCAAAAATGCCTATGATCAGCGAAAGGGCGTGAAAAAATCTATCGAAACTTTACTGGAAATTTTTTTTTTCATCGCCATTAGACGAGTTAAAAATCACTGGAATAGGCGATATCCAAGAAAATCCCAAAATATACCCCCCCCCCCCCCACAGTAAAAATTTAAACTTTGATTACAGTCAGTTCAAAAGATATTTAGGATTTGTAGAAGTTTGGAAGGAATTAAAAAAAGAATATAAATTTTCGGAAATCTTTTAGTTTAAAAATAATTTTAATCCCTTAAAACTTGCAAAATTCTTAGATATATTTCAAACTGACTCGAGTTATAAATAAAATTTTGAAGAATCTTTTAAAATTAATTCAAAGTAATTTATATAATCCAAGTAATTGACTTGTAATCCAAAGTAATCCAGGTAATTCTAAGTAATTGAGGCAACCTATGTAATGAAATAGTAATTCAAAGTAATCCAGGAACTTCGTAGTATTTTAAATAGGTTCTCCGAATACTTTTTTACTATTTCGTTAAAAAATAATTTTTTTATATATTAATTTTTTCAACTGAAAATTATATACTCAGTGGATTATTCCATTCTTGGTTAAAAATTGATTTTTTAAAGTTAAAATGTCATGTATTTGGTGGAAATATTACTCTTTTTCTGCAAAAAAATTAATCCTTTTTGTTTAAAATTCATGGGTTTGTTTGCAAAAATTAACTGTTTGTTAAAAAATTCATTTTTCTGGTTAAAGATTTTTGATTTTAGTTGAAAATTCATCTTTTTATATGAAAATTAAACTATTTTTTGCCAAATTATTTTGTTTTTCATTGAGAAATATTTTTTTTCAATGAGAAGTTAATTAGTTTATGTTTGGTGAAAATTTATCTTTCTTAGTTGAAAGTTCGTCTTTTTGTTAAAATTCGATCTTTTTTGTAGAAAATTAAGATTCTTGCTTCAAAACTCATGTTATTGGTTAAAATATGAACTATTTTCTTGAAATTTGAACTATTTGATTCCAAAATTCATGAATTTTGTTAAAAATTTGTCTGTTTAGGTAAAAAATTAATCTCCATACTTGATAATTCATGTTTGGGTTCAAAATTGAAAGATGTTTGTGAAAAACTTTAACTGTTAAGTCAAAAATTGCTTTCTTTTTGGTTGATATTGAATTATTTTAAACTGAAAACCTAATTATTCCTTTTTGATCGTAGATTTATCTTTTTTAGTTGAAAATTGATTTCTTTAACTGAAAATTGAACTAGGGGAGACCACCTTACAGTAAATAGTGATCCTACAGCAGAAAATTATCAATTTAAAATACTAATGTATGCAAAATAATTAATTTAATGTAACCAATAGTTAAGACACGATATGTGTTAATATATTGAAATTAGAATTGATTGTTGATTGTTGAAAAATCGTTTTTTTTTGTTGTTAAAAATTAATTTTTTTACTTGAAGATTTAACTAGTTTATTTTTGGTGAAAACAGTTGAAAATTCATATATTTTGTTGAAATTTTGTCTTTTTGTTAGAAAGTTAAGATTCTTGCTTCAAAATCAATCCTTATGATAGAAAACTGAATAATTTGGTTAAAAATTCGTTTTTATTTTTGGTTGAAAATTACTTTTTTAAACTGAAAATTCAACTGTCTCATTTAGATTGTAAATTTACCTTTTTTAGTTGAAAATTAAAATGTTTCATTTTTCGGGAAAATTGCATTTTTGTCTTTCTCAATTTAAATTTCTTGTATTTTGTCAAAATTTCGATTTTTTAATAGCAAATTAATATTCTTGCTTCAAAATTCATATTTTTGGTTGAAAGCTCAACTATTTTGTTGAAAATTCAACTATTTAATTGAAAATTAATGTACTATTTTGTTGAAATCTTGTTTGTATTAAGTAGAAAATTAAGATTCTTGTTTCAGACTTCATATTTTTGGTAGAAAACCGAATTAATTTCTTGAAAATTCGAATATTTGGTTTAAAATTAATAAATTTTGTTAAAAATTAGTCTTGTTTTTCAGAAAATTAATCTTCTTGCTTGGAAATTCATCTTTTTGGTTTAAAATTCAACTGTGTTGGTAAAAATTCAACTATTTTGTTAAAAATTTGTTTGTTTTTTTTTGTGTTGAAAACACATTCTTTTAACTGTTAATTTAACTATCCCATTTTCGAATGTAAATTTTTCTCTGTTTTAGTTTGAAAATTAAACTACTTTATTAAAAATTCATGTATTTTGTTGAAAATTCAACAATTTTATTAAAAAGTAATCCTTTTTTGTTTGAAAATTTGCGTGAGTCTAGTTTGGGTAAAGTAATTCAACATACTTTTATATAATTCTGAGTAATCCTATGCATTACGGAGTAATTTTAAGTAATCCAGAGTAATTATGTTCCATAAAATGACTAAGGAAGCAGAAAAATTGCGAGGATTTGGATTTTTGAATTGGGAAATTAGTTTTAAAAAATAAAATAAATTACATGCTTTTGAAAATAATTGACCACCCGGTAGAAAAGTACGCAAATTGGGACATTAAAATGGATTTGCAGTAGACGAGGCGCAATGTTGGGGTAACTGCGTTGATGGTTGGCAACATGTGCATGAATTCGGTCACGCGTATACTTGCGGCATTGAAATACGCGATGATGTTTCCCGCCACTCGCCCGTATAATAATTAAATCGATATTTGGGGTCGTATTATTTTGATGTGTGTAATAGGATTTTTCAAAACCTGTCCATCTGTTCAATTTACTTAGCAATATGATTCAATTTTGAAACTATGCCATTCAATACTGTGTGAAACAATTAAAAGGATCACAGAGCAAAAAAAGCTCAAAAAAGGGAAAATAGGGTAACTTTTTCACGAAAAAGCGGAAAATTAAATATTTATTGTTACATTTTGAAAAAAAGAAACAATCTTTTTATGGGGAATTGTATAGTTTGTTAATAACGTTAAATGATTTTTTAATTAATTTAAGATCGAAATGAAATCAGAGAATAGAAAAAATAAAATTTAGATAGATTTTTTAATGGTTTTTACCATTACATACTTTTTTTTGGATATCATTTTTTTTAAATAAAGAATCACTTTAAATATTCCCAAGAATCTTAAGAATTTTTTTTTTATTATCTTGAAACCTTTCAAAATCTTTTAAAAAAACTTCAAAATTTTTTATCGTAATCTTCAAAAATTTAAAGTTTGCTATAGGTTTTTTAAAATTTTTAAAAATAAAAAATTTATTTTGAAATAGTTTAAAAATTCTGAATATCTTTTTAAATGATTCGAAATTTTTCCAAGTTTAAGAAAATTACATTAGAGTCTTCCAGATAAATTTTTGAGAATTTCGGAAATCTTTTGGAATGGTTTAATAGTTATTTGTGATACGAGTGCGCAAAATAGGTGATTGTGTGTGAAAAATACTAATTTTATATTGCATAGAGTCGAGTAAAGAAATTTGTTTGAAAAAAAACTTTGAAAAAAAATATTTTTTTTTTAATGTTTGAAAAAAAAATGTTCTGAAAAAAAAATTTTGTGCAATACAATTTTTGAAAAAAAAAAAATTTGTAAAAAAAAATGTTTGAAAAAAATGTTGTGAGAAAAAATGTTTGAAAAAAAATTTGGAATTGTGAAAGTTTTCGAGAGGATAAAATTTTTTTAAAGATTTTTGGGAAATTTTAAAATAATTTTTTATTTAACAATATTTATAATAAGGGAATATTTAAAAAGATTTTTTGCAACACCCACCTCTAAAGTTGGCGTTTTCATGCTTCTAAATGGTGCCTAAAGGACCTTATTTGAGCAGGCTGTGTGCGAATAATGTTCGCGCATGCGCAGTTTGAAGATGGCTCACTTTAGGCACTGGTGAAAAAGCTGCACATGCGCACTTTCGAGATGAGGTACTTTAGTCACTGGTATAGGTAACTACACTTCTTGAAATAAATTTAGATTTAACTTGAACAAATGTTTCAATGATTGAAGTTTTGTTTTTAGGGTTTCGTAGCCCCCCCCTCCCCCGCCCCCAGCAAAAGAGCATGAACGCCAACCTTTTTTTTAAATAATTTTTTTTCCAAAAAATTTTTTTCAACAGATTCTTTTGTTTCCAAGTTTTTTTTCCAACATTTTTTCTCACAACATTTTTTTTCAAACATTTTTTTGTACAAAATTTTTTTTCAAAAATATATATTTTTTTCAAACAAATTTCTTTACTCGACTCTATGCAATTTAAGATTAGTATTTTTCACATACAATCACCTATTTTGCGCACTTATATCACAAATAACTATTTAAATATTCCCTTATTAAAAATATTGTTGAATAAAAAATTATTTTAAAATTTCCCAAAAATGTTTTAATTTTTTTGAAATATTTTCAAGTTTAAAATTAATTTTGTATCTTTAAAAACTGCTGAAAATCTTGACAACTTTTTCGAATTTTTTCTCTGAAATATTCAATATTCTGTTCCAAAATATTAGGAAACAATTAAAAATGTTTTAAAATCTTTTGATATCTTTTTTTAAAATTATTTTTCCATAATAAAAAATCAATACAATTTTTGCTGCAATCTTAAGAAAAAATTTATTATCATAAATCCGTACAAAATCTTTAAAAACTTTCAAAATTTTAATTCAAAACCTTTAAAAATCTACATTTTGATTGAAATTTGTCGATACTGGTAATTTTTTGGCTACCGGTGTCGACCATATTCTATGTTTTGTCCATAATTTTATTCTTCTTATACTTTTGAATGTATGAGAAACTTTACAAATTATACTCTGGTAACAAAATGCTAAGAACATAATTATTTCGCAAAATTAAAAAAAATTAACAATTAAAATTTTGTCTTGTGTCAATAATGTTTCGAGACATTTAAAAATAAATTTTATTATCGAATAAAATTATATATTTTGAAATTTTGATTTACTACATTGATGGTGCAGAAAATTCGAAATATTTATTAATAGATAAATACACGAATTTTCTTTTGATATGGTCAATAGGGCGTTCAAAATTTTATTTTTCGAATTTTCATGCATATTGCCCTGAAATTTGTTGGAATCCACACAAAAACTCATGCGTTTTTAAAATAAGATTTAGAGGTTCCGCAAGCCCCATGAAGTTTAACACGTATTGTCCATAGGAAAAAAGAGACGTTTTTGTAGATTTTATTCAAAATCTTCAATATAAGGTGAGTCGAGTTGAAATTTGCTTTTAAAATCAGGGCAAAGCAATTATTTCAAATTGTCAAATATCATTGATTAAACAATTTTTTATTATTTTCAACAAATTGTTACATGGTTTTTCTCTTAGAATAACGCTAGATAGTTGCGGTTTCTTTTTGAAATTTTCCACTTTTTGTCAACTTTTTACTTCGAGCGAGGTAATAATTAGTATAATTCAACAAAAATAATTGTACAAGCAAATTATTATTGTTTGAAACTACATTCTCCTATATTAATGCTAGATGGTTGCGGATTTTCTGCAAATTTTTAATCTCTTGTCCTCTTTTTGCTTAGTGAGATAATAATTAATGCAAGTTAACAGATATAACAAACATAATTTAAACAGAAAGGCTTTCAGTAACTACTTCAAGGAAAATTTACATTTCATATGATCCATGTAGAAAATTTGAGGAATATTTCAAATGTATGTTTCATTTCAGAAAAATTTATTCACAAAAAAAAAGAGATTATTTAAAAAATTCAGAAAAAACGCAACTTTGTAGAAATTATCTAAGAGAAAATAGGTATAAACAATAATAAGTTGTTCAAACAATTATGTTTATTAACTTCCATTAATTATTATCTCACTAAGGGGTCGTCGATAAACTACGTTACCAATTTTAGGCTATTATTGACTCCCCGTCCCCCCTCGTTGACAATCGTAATTTTGTGTACCCCCCCCCCCCTACCCGCAACGGAAAGTAACGTAGACCAAAATTCTATCAAAACATAGGAAAGAGAGTGATTTTTCACGAAAATAGGATAATAATGCAGGAATATATTTTTTCAAATAAAATTTATATAATCAAAAATGAAATAGTGAAATGTTCAGATAAAAAAATTAATTTTTATGAGAAAAAAAAAGAATTTTCAACAAAAAATTTAAATTTTAAACCAAAGAGATGAATTTCGAAAAATTGGGAATTTTTAACGAACTAGTTCAAATCTTAACCGAGGAGTTGCAATTTCAACTAAAAAAAAATAAATTTCCAACCAAGTAGTTAAATTTTCAACCAAAAAGATGAATTTTTTAACAGGAGATTAATTTTCTTTCAAAAAATACAAATTTTCAGCAAAATGCATCAATTTTCAACAAAATTTATTGATTTTAAAGATTAAAGAACGAATTATCTACAAAACGGTTATATTTTCAACCCAAAAATATTATTTTTAACAAAAAAGTTAATTTTCTACCTTTTCATGAAAATTGTTTAATTTTTAACAAAATAATTAAATTTAAACCAAAAATATGAATTTTCAACAAAAAAGTTAATTTTCAACCGATGTTTTAATTTTCTATCAAATTGTTGAATCTTTCGCTAAACCAGATTAATTTAGAACTAAAGAGTTGCATTTTTAACCAAAAAAGATGAATTTTCAATAGATTAATTTTCGACAAAAAAGCCGAATCCCTAACAAAATACACAAATTTTAAATTAGAACAGATCAATTTTTTAATAAGAACATCAATTTTCAACCAAAAACAGAATAGATAAATTTTTGGTTACAAAAATTAATTCTCAACCAAAAAAAAAAACAAATAAATTTTCAACAAAGTAGTCACATTTTTATCAAAAGAGATGAATTTTCAACTAAACGACGAATCTTTAAAAAAATTAATTTGCAACAAAATAGTTACACTTTCAACAACATAATAAAATTTTCAACCAAATACAAGAATTTGTAACCAAACGAGATATATATTCTGACACAAAAATATAATGGTAGACATTCCAACCGTAACATTTCCTTCGGACAAGTTTTTTTAATATGAACTGCTGTATATGAATAAGTAAAACCATATTTTGATGTAACACTGGATGCTTTCTAAATATTTTTTTTAGTCTCACAAATATTGAAATTACTTACAAGAAAAGAAGTATTATCAGTTTGTTTTTAAACTTATATAAATATAAATTTTATAAGATTTTGGAGAAAATTAAAAAAGATTTTTGGATATTTCAGATGTGCCAAAAAATAATCTAGAAGATTAAAAAAAAATTTTGTTTTATAGGATTTTACAAAATATTGGGGAAAATTCGAGCCTTTTAAAAAAAGATATTTCTGACTTTTAGAAGTTTGGCAGAAATAAAAAATATTTTATAAATTTTCGGAAATGCTTCCAAGTTATAAAAGATTTTAAACCTATGCAAAACCCCTTCAATTCCTAAAAATATTTTTAGTTGACTCGAATTTTTCTTAAAATGTCGAAGAATCATTAAAATTGTAAAAAAATTGCATTAAAATTTTCTAAATTTTCCTAGGAATGTTAGGAAAAATTGTTTATTCACTTGAAACCTTTCAAAATTCTTTTAATGCGTCTAAACTTTTGGGTTGAAATCTTTTTAAAAATCTGAATTTTTAAGAATATTTTACAGTTTAAAATCCTTTTTCAATCTCTTGAAATCTTCTAAATATTTCTCGAATTTACTCGATTTTATTTATTTATTAATATTACCAAATTGAAACATGTTGCTTTAAAATCTTTTTTTTTTTTGAAATTCAAGGAAATCTTTTTCAATCTTCTCTCAAAGTTGATTTTTCAAAACGCAAAATCATAAAAAATGTTCCCATAAATCGTAAGAAAATTCTTTTTTTAATACTTCAAAAAATTTGAATTATTCAAAATTATTCAAATTTTCTGTGATTGTTTTTTAATTCTAGAAAATTAAAAAAATTGTCTTCAAATCTTTCAGATTCTTCTTTCACAATTTTAGAAATCTTCTGAAGTGTTTACACATTTTTTTAAATATTCTCTTGAAATTAATTTTTCAAAATAAAAAAACGTTTTAATTTTTCATAGGAACATAAAGAATTTTTTTTTATTTCCTGGAAACCTTACCAAATTCCTCAAATATCTTATAAGTTTTATTATTTTTGAATCGTTTAAGACTTTTAATTAACTCTTAAACTTACTCAAATTTGTTCTAAATGATGTATTATGGCAGAATTTTGCTTTAAAACCTTTTGCACTCGTTTTAAAAATTTTAGGAAATAATTTAAAATGTTTTGTAATGTTTTGAAATTTTATCTTAGAATTCATTAAGAAAAAAAATCATTTGAAATTTTCCATGAATCTTAAGAATATTTTTTTCATTCTCTTGACGCCCTGCAAAATTGAGTTAACATACAATTTTTTTAAGTCCTGAAAAATTAAAAGAGTTGTCTTAAAGTCTTCCATATTCTTTTTCCATCCATTTTGAAATCTTCGAAACTTGAAATTATTCTTTTAAAATTAAACCTAAACAATTAAAAATTTTCCCAGAAATCTTTAAAAAAAACTTCATCTAAAAATCTTTCAAAATTATTAAAAAGCTTCTAAATTTCCGAATTCGTCAAAATAAGTTTTTCCCATCATTTAATTTTTCTCATCTCTTTGAAAATGTAAAAAAGTTTAGAAATTATAATGTGGTAGCAAAATGTTAAGAACAGAATGACATATTACCCAATATTAAACAATCGTTTACAATTTAAATGTTCTCTTCTATCAATAAAGTTTAGAAACATTTAAAAATAAATTTTATGATGAAGTCAAACTATTCATTTGAAAATTTCGATATACAAAATTGATGTTCCAGAAAATTCATGAATCTTTATTAATAGATAAAAAACATGGAAACAGTCACTCAAATTTATTTTTACGCAGTGTCGCAAACAATCAGATTTTTGACAACAATATGTTTGATTTTTCGAGATATTTATTAACATTGCTTTTTTTAGGCAATTAAAATAATTACTCTCCCATAGGATAGGATAGGATAACTTGAGTGATACAGTGAGTTAATTTATATTTATTAAGGATCACAATGAGAAATTTCACTATCAACTGGAGAAAGCATGATAAAGTGTGAAAGTTGTCTTCAGTTGAGCTATCAACAGCAATAGATACGAACCCATAAAAATGTTCATTGCGGTATGAAAGCAATTCTGGGATATCCGCTTTAGAGACAAGAACTTGTTATTACACGCGTAGAATTACGATCGAGTATTCACTTTATACAATAGACAATTGTAACAAGTTAATATCGCCTGCCACATATGAGTTCACGAGTACTCCCAATATTTTCATTAAAAATAGATTTATGAATCAATTTAATTATTTAAAAATCTGAGACTTTGGTTTTTACGGCATCTTTTTTGAGGCAAGAAATCTTCAGAATAAACCCTGAGATTAGAGCTCATCCGAATTAGAGAAAAATCTCTGTAAGCAACCAAAACATAAAAAAACACATGGGTGATTCTAAATTTTTTTAAATTCCCGCCAAAATTCTGCGCGATCATGTTAGCGATTGAGATGTCGATTTTTTCCTAATAGTAGCTGCCCAAAAACTAAAAAAAATAACTATGAGATGTTTCGAATTAGAAATTTGCTTTGCAATCTTTTTTTTTTGAAATTTGATTTTGTCTTCAATTTTGCTTACTAATTCTAAATTATTTTTGAACTTGCATACAAATGACAATTCATTACCGTTTTTAAAGTTTGATATTTGAATTTGTTTGTATCAGAATGTAATTTATGGGACAATTTTCACCATACATGTATGTCAAAAATTTGAAAAATAAGGCCATCTTGAATGTTGTCTATAAACTCACTAAATTTCATCAGAGTTAAAAGAACTCCGATTTCTAATTTTCTGGTTCAGTGATCCTAATTTTGTATAAAATTATAAAGTATATTATACATTATATCATATATTCTTTGAGCAAGAAGATTATTTCTCTACAAAGAAAAAGAATTTTTAATTAATTTTCAAACAAATAGTTGAATATTCAACTAAAACAGATAAATTTGCAATGAAAAATGGAATAGTCAGATTTTCAGATCAAAAAATTAATTATTCACAAAAAACTAGCTTTTAATAAAGAGTTCAATAATTCACCAAAATAGTTCCATTTTCAACTAAAACGATGAATTTGTAGGCAAGAAGGTACATTTCAAACGAAAAAGATGATCCTATAACAGAATACATGAATTTCCAACCAAATTGTTGAATTTTCAACCAAAGAAATTAATTTTCCACCAAAAAAAAGTGAATTTTTAACCCAAAAAGACGCATATTCAATAAAGCATTTTAATTTTGTACCAAATAGTTCAATGTCCAACTAAAACAGATGAATTTTGGAATCAAAAATGGAATAGGTCATTTTTGAGTAGAAAAAAAATAATTTTTGAAAAAAAAAAAACGAATTTTCAACAGAATAGCTCAATTTTCAACCAAAATTATGAATTTTCAAGCAAAATGATAAATTTGATATAAAAAGACGATCTCATAACAATTTACCTGAATTTGCTACCAAAGAAACGAATTTTCTACCAAAATAGGTGAATTTTGAGCCCAAAAAGACGAATTTTCAGCAAAAAATTTTTATTTTCAACCAGATAGTTCAATTTTCAACTAAAACAAATGAATTTACAATAAAAAGTGGAATAATTAATTTTTCAGTTAAAAAAAAATTTCAATTAAAAAAAAACGAATTTTCAACAAAATAGTTCAATTTTCAATCAAAACGATGAATTTTTAAGCAAGAAGGCAAGCTTTCTACAAAAACGACTGAAAATTTAAATATTTTATTTGTTGTAAAAATTTATTTTTCTCAGTTGAAAATTCATATATATTTTGTTAAAATATCGTCTTTTTAGTAGATAACTAATCTTCTTCCTTTGCAGTTCATCTTTTTTGTTAAAAATTGAAATATATTGGTGAAAAATTTGACTGCGTTGTTTAAAAATTAGTTCTTTTTTGTTGAAAATTAATTTTTTAAAGTGAAAAATTAACAGTTCCATTTTTGATTATATAAATTTATCTTTCTTAGTGTAAAATGCAATGAAGCCTCGGTGGCTCAGACGATAGCGCGTCGAACTTCCATGCAGGAGGTCCGGGGTTCGATCCCTGAGCCGGGTACCAATGGAAATTTTTCTATTTACTTCTACCGGGGCTTCGGTGGTTCGGAACCCACCTTAAACTGTAGGTCCCCTCAGAAAAAGCTGGTATCATACCAAGGTGGGGCTCCATGTCGAGGGGACTAGCCTTGGGGATCGAAGCCGATTCTGTGAAGACTCGAAAATGAGTCAGCGTTCTTCTTGCGTTTGGGGACTCCTACAGGAGGCACCACGCTCGATGGTCGCTGGCCGATTTCGAGTAATGAACACACACACATACACTTACATAACACACCAGGGCAGTGCTTCGAATCTGTGCATCTACCTGATGACCTCAGAGGGATCGCTCCGTACACCCTAGCCTGCTAGGGAGGCTGCCGAATGGCGGAGTGGGTGAGGATCACTTTGCCTGATCAACAAAGGAGGGCGTCATTTACTGTGCGATAGGTATGCCTGGCACCTGAGAGGTATAATCTCAGAACGTTGATAACAACGAAAAAACCCACCGAGATTCAAAAAACACTCGGCGAAGGATGGCCGGATTCGTAGTACTGCCTTGAGAACACACACGGGTATGGCACAATAGGCTTTATAGCTTGAGCGCCAGGGGTGGGACCTCACGGGCCCCCCCGCCTACATTACAACTAGTGTAAAATGCAACTATTTGGTTCTAAATGGATGTATTAATTGGTTTTTTGGTTGAAGATTAATTTCTTTAACTCAAAATTTAACTACTTCATTTTTATTTGAAATTTTTTTTTAGTTGGAAGTTTGGATTAAAATTAAACTAGGTTAAATTTTGGTGCAAATTTGTCTTTCTCAATTGAAAATTCATATATTTTGTTGAAAATTCATTTCCTTTAGTAGGAAATTAATTTAAAAGTGAACTGTTTTGTTGAAAATCCATTTTTGTTTATTTGAGAATTTGTTGACATTGAAAATTTTTTGAAAATTCTTCTTTTTTCGTTGAATTGCACGGTTCTTGATTAAAAATTAAGATCTGTTTTGGTTGAAATATCAACTATTACAGTTTCCATTGAGAATTCACCTCTTTTGGTTAAAAATTAATTTACTTTGTGAATAATTCAACATTTTGGTTAAGAAGACATTTTTTTTGTTGGAGATATATCATTTTAGTTGAAAATTTGTTGTTTTTTTTCGTGGAAAATTAAAATTTTTCAGTTGAAAATTGAACTATTTGGTTAAAAATTGATCTTTCATAATAGAAAATTCATCATTTTTAGTTGAAAATTCATGTATTTTGTTGCAAATTCGTCTTCTTCGGTAGAAAATTAATTTCCTTGGTTGATAGTTTCTTTTTTTTTTGGTTGAAAATTCAAATATTTGTTTAAAACTTGATTTATTGTGATGGAAATTTAACCATTTTTGCTTCCTCATAGAGGAAGATTTGTAATGGTAACATTTACCAAAAATTTGTAATTCATTTAATTAAACCATCCTCAATTTAAAAATGTCTGATACAATGTTCTAAGCAATTGTTCGGATGTGTGTGTGTGGATGTATGGATGTCACACTTTTTTGTGAACACGATAACTTGAAAACGGTTGCAAATAAATTGATGAAAATTGCGGCTTATTTTCAGCACTAATATCTTGAAATTGACCGAAGTATTTCTAAAAATATTTATTGCATTTTTTTTAGCACTCAATAATATTTTAAAAATCGGTTTTTTATAGTAAAACTTTTTTCATCAGCATAATTCAAAGTTGATGCAAGAATATAAAAGATTCCTTGGTTCCAGAGAAATCGATTGACCTATAATATTAATACATTTGATTAAAGAGTAGGGAAGTTATGGTTATTTATATATTGTGAAAATCGGTTTTTTATAGTAAAACCTCTTTCATTAACATAATTCAAAGTTGATGAAAAAACAGGAAAGATGTTTTTATTCGAGTCGAATCGATTGACCTATAATATTAATAAATTTTTAGTCCAGTCATCTTAGTCAAAATAAGGTAAGCATTTCGGAATTCGAGATACCCAGCTATAAACTTGTATAAACTTTTATTTTGACATCCTAAAACTCGTCTCCAAACCTACATATCGTAGGGTGTACGCGTCTGTCAAAATCTAAGGTCAAAGGTTAAAAAAATCGATTTCTTGCACATTTTTTGAAAATATCTCGTTTCCTTTGGGG
>CAKNYM010053081.1:769652-796641 GCA_932195095.1 Andricus curvator
TATATATATATACATGGATTACCGTGGATTGAAACGGATAAAAATTGGGTTACACCGGATTTATTTCAAAAGATTTTTCAAAATTTTAGGAATAATTTGAGTCAGTTTAAAATATGTTTGAAAAATCATCTCTTTTGGTAGAAATTTCACCTTTTTGGGTTAAAAAATGCAACTCGTTAGTTGCAAATTATTCAGTTTTCATTGAGAATTCATTATGTTTGGTTGAAAATTCAACTAGTTGGTTAAAAGTTTAACGATTTTGCTAAAAATTTAATTTTTGGGTTAATAAGTCATTATTTTAGTTAAAAATTCATCTCTTTGGTTGCAAATTTCATTATTTTGTTGAAAATTCGTCTTTTTCGGCTGATAATTGATCTTATTGATTACAAATTCATCTTTTTATTGAAAATTAGTCTATTTTGGTCAAGGAAATCAACAATCACATTTTTCTTCAAGAATCAATCTTTTCGGTATGAAAATTCACCTACTTGGTTAAAAGTTTAATTATTCTGTTAAAAATTCACTTTTTTGGTTGAAAATTTCACCATTTTGTTCAAAGTTCATGTATTTTGTTGAAAATTTGTCTTTTTTGCAGAAAATTAATCTCATTGATTGAAAATTCATCTCTTTTATTGAAAATAATCTGTTTTGGTTGCGGATTGGACTATTTTGTTGAAAATTTTGCTTTTGTAGTCGAATTCAACTGCTTTTGGTTAAAAATAAAAAATAAATTTTATTGAAATATCAACTATCACATTTTCCTTTGAGAATTAATCTTTTCTTTTTGAAAATGCATTTTTTTACTGAAAATTTACCTATTCTACTTTTGTTAATTTTTTTTCGTTTAATATTCATTTTTTTTTTGTTTGGTTGCAAATTTAACAATTCTATTTTTGGGTGAAAATTGATCCTTTTCAGTTGAAAATTCATGTATTTCATTGAAAGTTCATCTTCTTTGATGAAAAATTAATCTTTTGAGATGAAAATTCAATTATTTTGTTAAAAATTTACATTTTTGGTTGAAGATTCATCATTTCAGTTAAAAATTCATCTCTTTGGTTGCAAATTTCACCATTTTGTTAAAAATTCGTCTTTTTGATAAAAAATTATTCTTGTTGATCATAAATTTATCTTTTTTATTGAAAAGTTATTTGTTTTGGTTAAGGATTGGACTATTTTGGTGACAAAATTTTCTTTTGTGGGAGAATTCAACTGTTTTTGGTTCAAAGTTAAAATCCTTTTATATTGAAATATTAACTATCGCATTTTTCTTTGAGGACTAATCTTCATGGTTTGAAAATTCAACTACTAGCTTAAAAGTTTGACGACTTTATGAAAAATTCTCTTGTTTGATAAAATATTTATCATTTCAGATAAAAATTCATCCCCTTACCTGAAATTTTAAATGTTCCGTTATAAATATTCGTCTGCCTTGGTAGAAAATTAATTTTCTTTGTAGAAAATTCATCTATTCGGTTGAAAATTCAACTTCTCAAGAAAATTATATTGATAGAGCCTATGAAACAAAATAAACAAATAATCTTAAAAAATAGTTGTTTAAAATTTTTATTCCCCTCAAATTGAAAAAAGACACACATGTGTAGCGCGCGGTGATGATTGCTATATAATAAAAATTGAAAATGGAATCCTAATGTTTGAATTCAAAATTTAAAAAAAAATTTAGTTAAAATAAAAGTGTGCTAGGAACTGAATATACACATTGATTATTGATTTTTCTTTAATGTTTGTGACGCAATGAGTGTTGTACGGATGAATAAACACAAATCAAGATAATTGAATGCGAAATATGATTATACACGTTAATATCATGCTAAAGTGAATTTTAATTTTCTTGTAATTTTTTCCTGTTTGCAGAATAATTCACAGTTGACGTACAATTACGTAGTAAATATTCCTGGTCTTAAACCAATTATGCCCGATGGCGCAATGTACATGATGGTAAGATTATATATGGTTTCATTTTATTTTATTATTTCATTCTTCATTTACTAAGTTTAATTTTAAATTGCAGGTACACATAGATCTGCACTCGTTTCCCGAGTTTCAATCTGATCTCGAATTCGTACAACGACTGCTCGCAGAGGAATCAGTTTTTTGTCTGCCTGGACAGGTAAGCAATTATTATTTTATGACTGTTACTAAATCAGTTTAAATTTCCATGTTCAACTTTTTTTTCTCAATGGTTATTTGAACCAGAAATTAATGAAAAGATGAAAAAATCGATTTTCGATGATTTAACGACATTCTTGTGGCAATAACTAAATCATTTTGTCGTTTCAATCTAAGAATTCTCTTAGGGGCCGTTTAAAAACTAAGACACATCGCGAGGGGGGGGGGCGTTTTTATGATGAAGGGAACTTTTTGAAATGTTTAAAAAAATGAAAATTAGTGATTTTATTGTACAATCTTTCCCCTCTTTCTAGCTTTGCCCCTATTTAAGGGAATTCTTCTTTTTCCCCTGTTTTTTACAAACTTTCCGTTTTTCTCATTTATTCAGTTGAATGCAAATTGAATTAATAGATCCCAAATTCTTTTTTTTTTAATTCTAATATTTTCTCAAAAATTCACCGTTTTTGGTCGAAAATCCAACAATTTTTCGTTGAAAGGTAATTATTTTTCATTAAAAAGTTTACTATTATATTTTTAGTTCAGAATTTATTTCTTTTGGTTAAAAAATTACACTATTTTGATGCAGATTTGACTATAATGTTGATAATTCAACTGTTAAAGTTTTTAATGAAAATTCATATTTTTTTGTTTCAAAATTCAACTACTTGGTTAGAAGTTGAACTGATTTGTTAACAATTCATTACGTTGGTTGAAGATTCATCTCTTTGGTTGAAAATTTCACTATTTTGTTGAAAATTCTTTCTTTTTTTTTGGTTGAAAATTAATTTTTTAAACTGAAAATTCAACACTTCCATAACTGGTTAAAAATGTATCGTTTTTATTTGAAACTTCAACTGTTTCATTGAAAATCAATTTTTTCGTAAGAAATGCATGATTTCTGGTTGAAATTAAACTGTTTTCTAGAGAATTTTCATTCTTGATTTACAAATTCAACAATTTGGTCAATATTTATTTTCTTTCTCAACAGAAAAATCTTACCTGGTTTCAAGTTGATGTATTTTATTGAAAATTTTCTTTTTTGGAAGAAAATTAATCTTCTTTGTTGAAAATCGATCAATTCTGGTTAAAATTGCAACTTTTTTGTGGAAAAATAATCTGGTTCTGGTTTGGTTGAGGATTCAACTATTTTGTTGAAAGTTGAAGTTCTTTATTAAAAATTCCTTTTTTTTTTAAATATTTATCATTTTAGTTTGAAGTTCATCACATTAGTTTAAAATTTATAATTTTAGTTGAAAATTTAACTATTTAGTTGAAAATTCAACTGTTTTGTGGAAAATTGATTTATTTTGTTGTAAATTCAACTATTTTTTTGAAAAGTCACCGGTTTTGGTTGAAAATCCAACTATTTGCATTGAAAATTAATTTTTTCAAATTAAAAAGTTTACTTTTATATTTTTGGTTCAGAATTCATTTCTTTTGGTTAAAAAATCCACTATTTGCTTGCCAATTTAACTATGTTTTTGAAAATTTGTTCATTTTTTTAGTTCAAAATTAACTTTCTTAGCTGATTATTGAACTAATCCATTTTTGGCTCAAAATAGATTGTCTTTAACTGAAATTTCAAGTGTCAAATTTTTTATAGACAATTTATCTTTTTTTGAAAATTCAACTATTCGGTTGAAAGTTGAACTTCCTTGTTGAAAGGTCATTTTATTGGCTGAAGATTTAAATATTTTCTTGAAAATTTGTCTGTTTTTTTCAGTCAAAAATTAATTTTTTGAACTGAAAATTTAACTATTATATTTTTGGCTAAAAATAGATAGTTTTTAGTTTTGAATTCGACAATTTGGTTGAAAATGTATGTATTTTGTTGTAAATTCGTCTTTTTGGTAGAAATTCGATTTTTTTAGATTTAAAATTTAACTGTTTGGTTGAAAGATGAACTACTTTGTTAAAAATTCCTTTGCTTGGTTGAAGACGGAACTTCTTCATCAAACATTTTTTTATTTTTTCGAAGTTTCATCCTTTGTTAATCAAATCCATTCATCTATTTTGTTGAAAACTTAGTTATTTTTTTGAAAATTTAACTGTTTTGTTGAATATTCGTCTCTTTGGCTTAAAGATTCAACTATTTGGTTAAAATTTCAACTGTTTTTGGTTGCAGTTCAATCTTTTCCGTTTAGAAATTCGACAATTATTTTGTTGAAAATTCATCTTTGTAGGTCGAACATTCAACTATGTCTTCGAAAATTCAACAATTTTTTTGAAAATTCAACTATTTTTTCAAGAGTCATCTTTTTCGTTCGGCAACTCAACTGCTTTGTTGGAAATTCGTCTTTTTACTTTAAAAATTAACCTTTTTTGGTAGAAAAGTTCTTGCTTGAAAATTCAAGTCTTCTAAAAAGTTCGTCTTTCGGCTAGTGAATTCGACAATTTGGTTGAAAATTCAACTGTTTGTGGTCAAGTTGATTCCTTTTTGTTTGAAAATTCGATCATTTGGTTGAAAATTCGCCTTTGAAGTTAAAAAATTCAACCATTTTGAACCAATTTTGTTGTTGAAAATTAAACTATTTGGTTACAAAATGATTTCTCTTGGTTGAAGATTAATCTTTTTGGGTTAAAAAGTCAACTGTTTCCTAAAACGTCTGAAAATTCAATAATTTTGTTGAAAATTCAATATATTTTACTTGAAATCATAAGAGTTTCAAGTTGAATTAAATATGGTACCTAATTAACTTTAATTCTTGTTTACATACTGTGTTGCCCTATTATTTCCCTATTTTGTGAAAAATCACGATCTTTCCTACTTTTGTCTTTTATTACAGACATTTATCAAAAGAAATCGAAGAAAAAATTTTGATTCAAATGCGGATAGGGGTGGAAAAATTAAAAAAAAAAGCGTGACGTAGTTTTTAAACGGCCTCTTAGTGCAAAACATACAAATTAAAAAATTTTAGGCAGAAAATATTTGATTAACAAAAAATGTGATTTCTAATCAATTTTAAAACCTATGTAATAGAGGAACTAACGATGTCATGTATAACTTGGTTTGTTTCAGTGCTTCGATTACCCTTCCTATATGAGACTGGTAATTACAGTTCCGATAGACATGCTAGAAGAAGCCTGCAGCAGAATTGAACAATTCTGCGTTAGACATCACATCAAGACTCCGCAATCAAGAAATTCCCTGGAAGGCATTGTCATTCCTTATTAGATATATAAAGTGATTTTATTGAATTGATAAATCCTAAATTAGGTCTGTAAATATTTGTAAACATTTTAATTCTACTAGTAAAATTCAAAAAAAATTTCTTTATAAGACGTATATTTCTTTATAAGAATTAGTAGCCCTGTTGAAGAAAGGAAGGCTAGAAAGGAATAGAGAAAAAAAATTAGAGAAAGTATCTCTTTCAATTATTTTCAGTTTGATGAATAATATTTATCCTGTACTACCCAATTTTTACTTGCACGATTGCATTCTTTTTCCGATCATTTTATCCTTTTCTGCATCGTTTACTACTCTATTTCTCTTTCCAATTATTTCATTTTTAGGATTTCGTAGCTACGAGGAGAAAGCCTTATAGTTTCAGTGGGGTGTTCGTTCGTCCGTCGTATTTTTCTTGAAAGTGGGGAATTGACGTGAAATGATGAGAAGGAAAATGAGAAGAAAGGGAGTTTGGAAAATGAGGGGAAATACGAGAGGGAGATTGGGATTCAAATAAGAGAAGGAAAGAATGGGAAAAAGAGGGGAGTTAAAGTAGGGAAAATTCCTGAAAATGAGGGGCGGGAAAGTAGGGGAAGTGATCGGAAGCGAGAGGAAATAGAGGGAGGGAATTTGAGACAATGAGAGGAGGACAATAGGTAAAATAAGAGAAGGGATAGTTGGGGAAATGAGGGGAAATGAGGACAGAGGAAATTGGAAAAAGTTAGGTGCGCAAAAGTAGGATAAGTGGTGGGAGGGGAAGTAAGGAAATTTGAGGGCAAATGAGAAAAGTATGAAAAATTGGGGAAAATTAGGGGAGGGTGAGTCAGTGCAGTGTGGGAAATAAAGGGAGGGAAAGTATGGAAAATGAGGGGGAATTTAGAGCGGGAAGTAGGGGCAATAAAGGGAAATGATGGAATGATAAGTAAGGGGAAATGAGGTGAGCGGAAGTATGGGAAATAAGAAGTTATGTAGGGAGCGAAAGTAGAGAAAATGATGGTAGGGGAAGTAAGAGAGTTGAGGGTAGTGAGATGCGGGTAAGTATAGGAAAAAAGGAAAATTGGGCGCCGGGGGGATAAGTACGGGGAAAGTAAGGGAAATAAGCTGAGGGAAATAAGGTTAGGGAAATAGGCGGGGTAGAAGAAATTATGGAAGGAGAAGTCTGGGGTAATAAGGGGAGGGGATGTAAGTGGAATTAGAGGCAATTAGATGAAATGAGAGAAGGGCAAGTAAGGAAAATGAGGTATAGAAAAGTAGGGAAATAACGGAATTGATGGAAATGAGGAAGAACAAGGGGAGGGGAAATAATAGAACTAAAGGAAATTAAGGGGAGGGAAAGAAGTGGAAATAAGGGAAAATTAGAGGAAATGAGAGAAGGGGAAGTTGCGAAAATAAGGGGAACTGAGAGAACGGGAAATAGGTGAAGTTGAGGAAATACTGAGAGGGGAAAGAGGTGAAGTAGGGGAAATGAGGGGCAGGAAAGTCAGTTGAAATTAGAGAAAATGAGAGAAGAGAAGTATAGGAAATATAGGGTGATGAGGGGAGAAAAAGTAATGTAAGTGAGGAGAAATGAGCGTCAGGTGTGAGAAGTCATGAGAAATGCGCTGAGTAGAAGTAGGGGAACTGAGTGGAGGGGTATTACGGCGAATGAGGTGGTTAAGGAAACAGGAAATACGGGAAGGAAAAATGAGGGCAAATGAGGAGAGGTAGAGTAGGGGAAATTATGAGAAGGGAAGTAGGGGAATTGAGGGGGGGGGTGAAGGGAAAGTTTGTGGATGAGTAGTAGCGGAAATAAGGGGGGATGATTAGATATAACGGTGAGTCGTGAAGGTGAAGTGAGGGCTGAGGAATGGAAGTAGTGGTAGGTGAGTGTCACTTGGTGAAGCAGGGAGAGGGGGAAGTACTGAAGGAAGAACTTTGTGAAGAGGGGCGAAGGGTGGAGTTAGGAGAGGGAAAGTATTGGAGGGGGACGTTTGAACGACTCAATTAACGTCTTAACAGGCTATGAAACAAAGTAGATCGACCTTTAGGCCATGTAACGAGTGGGTCACGTGACCGGATTCCTACCTTGCCGACACTTTTTTTATTTGTAAACTTATTTTCACACAAATAGCCACATCGAGTTGAAAATTTGGGATAACAAAAAAGAAGCACTAAGAAAGGTGGGTCTGGTCCTAAATTTTAATAGTTATGAAAAAAGAAAAAAAAAATTATTTACAAAAATAGCTTTTTTCATAATTATAAAAATTTAGGACCAGACCCACCTTTCTTAGTGCTTCTTATTTATTATCTCAAATTTTCAACTCGATGTGGCTATTCGTAAGAAAATAAGTTTACAAAAAAAGGTGTCGGTAAGGTAGGAATCCGGGCACGTGACCCACTCGTCACATCGCCTTAAATCCAGCAGTTAATTTTTCAATCAAGAAAACGAATTCTCAGTGAAACGTTTAATAGTTAATATTTCAACCAAACAACATTTTGATTTTAAATCAAAAACAGTTACATCCTCAATGAAAACAGATTAATTTTCAACAAAGTCGTTCCATTTTCAACCAAAACGAATAAACATCCAACCAAAAAGATTAATTTTCAAACAAAAAAAGTCGAATTTTTAACAAAATAGATATATTTTCAATCAGAAAAAATTATATAATTATCTAAACCAACTTTTTGGAGCGAGGTCCCAAGTTGTTTCTCCTATCTTTTCTTCGACCGTTGATATAATTCAAAATTTGAAAGTTTAAAAACTTATCTTTCTTCGGTCTTACGGTCCAATCAATAAAAAAAACAAACATAAGAAACGATTATAGTTGTTTAAAAATCGTTTTATTCTCTACGTTTCGGCTCTCACTGCGGGCCTTCATCAGGAAAGTTTCCATTTCTAAAATAAATCGTGTTTTATGATAAGTCAAACAAAACTAAAATACAAAAAAAGAAAAGAAAAAACCTACTAAGTAACATAAAATTTTTTTGGTTATTACCTGTCGTTTACATTTATTTTTCGATCATGTTATGATTCCATAAGGTCAAGATTTAATTTTCATGTCGACATTTTTATAATAATTGCCAAATTATGAGCCTCAACAAAAAATTTCTCTTTTGAGAGGCTCCAAACCAATAAGATTACATTTTTAATAGAAGAAAAAAGGTTCCAAATAATAATTAGGACGGTGACAAAACAGAAAAAATTAATTTTATATTTGATATATCAATTTTCAACCGTAAAGGAATAGTTACATTTTCAGTCAAGAGAATTAATTCTCAACAAAAAAAACTTTTTTTCTGTCAAATAGTTAAATTTTCAACCAAAGAGATGTATTTTCAACTGAAATTATGAATCTTTAACAGCATCAAATGAATTTTCAAGAAAAAAGCTCAACCAAATATTTGAATTTTTAATTAAAAAGTTGATGCTTTTTGATTTTTTTTTTGATTTTTTAACCAAAAATGTAATAGTTAAATTTTCAGTTCGAAAAATTACTTTTCAATCAAAAACTAAACGAATTTTCAACCGAATAGTTGACTTTTCGATAAAATCGTTAAATTTTTAAAGAAATAGTCCAATTTTTAACCAAGCGAGGTGAATTCCGAACAAAAAATATAATAGTTCAGCAAGAAAAAATTATCTTTCAACTAAGAATGGTTGGATTTTCTTATTGGATTCTATTAATAAAGTTTACATCTAAACACAAAAACCGGAAAAAGGGGTTTTTTCTTGAAAATAGAGAAAAAATAAAAATTATTGAAAGAAGGGAAAAAAAGGAAAATAGGGGGAAGAGTGTAAAGCCTAAAATATGAAAGTTATTTACAAACCTATCAAGTTATTATTTAACTGTACCCCTTCATGACCATCTTTCGAAAAAATCTCAAACTTTGTTAAAATTTATCATCAGAGAACGTACTGAACAATGTTCAGTTGTTTATTTATTGTTCTATAGACGGTCATATACAATTTAATGTGTATTTCGTATTTGAAGATAAAAGGGGGTTTTCACAAGAGGGACGGGTGAGTCAAAAATCTCTGAAAATAGCGTCCCGTAATATATGGAATCTCCATACACTGGAACCTGGAATGAAGAACGGTGTCGGGCATGGCCGACAGTGGCCTTGATCTTAAGTCTAGGGAATCAAAAAATAAACAGGCAGGGCGGCATGAATTATATCTGTTGGATTTGGACGCATGACGCAACCTGATGCAACTCACGTGCTGATAGTGTGGCCCTCATTCTGTTTGTCACGCTTGACTAAGCATGACCTCTCTTTCGGTCCTGCACTCCCCGCATCATCAAAATGCGGAGGCCATCAGTTCTAGGAATATCGTATATCCAAGGTTTCTAATTCAAGATTTCTAATTCCAGGTTCCAGTGTACTTATTTTTAATTAATTTGTCGCAAGATGAGGAAGTTTGACAAAGTAATTCGATATTCGAAAAGTTAGTTATGATATAAATCATTGTACTTCCGCTTTATGTATTGTGGTGGAATATTCTGCAGATTTATATAATATATTATATATATTCTGCACCTCTGGCTTATTATCATGGCAGTGTACTTTATAATTGGCTTACAGGTTGAACTCATCATTTCGCGTGCACAAATGAGCTTGCACCGCGACGTAGTTTTGTGTACATTATCCGGTATGCTATCCGCGTTCCGCTTCTGAAAAGATAAATGAACCTCCATTCATTTCTCTTCCTCTTTAACAAGCGTGCGTTTTTCCTCTACAATTTTTTTAATCTAGTTTGCAATAATCAAACCGAAAAGTGTTGTGAAGTATTATATATGTATTGTCTAAAAATATGAAAAATGTACATAAAATTTAATTTGATTTCTATACCAAAAAGAGAAAATTGCTGGAGGGATTGTTACTTTTTAATCTAATACGCGCAGCAAAAGGGAGTTTTATATTGATAAATCAATTTTTTTCAGTAATGTTTTTTTTGTGTTCCAACATAACATTAGATAGGATAGACCAATTATGCATGAATTTTTTACTTAAATACAGGCAATATGAGACGAAAACTCATGGTTTTCTACCTACATTGGATATCACGGTCAATTATTGAATAATTTGCATGAAACATCGTTTGCTGATTTATTATCATGCGCTGGTGATGAATATGGCCATGAGAATACGAGAAAAACTCACTTGAAAGGTCAAAATTGGAAGGAAATACTTTTTTCAATAATCTTTTTTTTTAATTGTATATTCATGTATTTTAATACGTTGATTACGAATATGACCATGGAAATACTTTGCAAATGTCAAGGTCGAAAGTAGAAAAATGCTATTCTTCATTGCTGCCGATATCCGAATTCGGCTTCAATGTCAACTTTTTTGTTTTTAAATTGAAGCTCATAAAATTTCGCATAACTATGTTGTGGCCGATATAAAAAAAATGTAGTCATTTTTTATTTAATGAAAAAAATGAAAAAAAAATAGTTTTTTTTTGCAAGAGTACCGGTTTTCGATAAATACATACTTGGATTCAATCCGGAATACTCAAGATTTGCCAGAAATGTGTTTTACTGACTGTAAAACTGGTTCATTGATAAAAACAAGGATTGGATCCTGCAGGAGAACGATCCTAAATACCATAGAAAGGCTGCGTATTAGGGTGGTCCAAATTTTTTTCTCTTTCGAATTTTCGTTTATATCGCCCGGAAATTTGTTCAAATCCACACAAAAATTCATCTATTTTTTTTCCTGAAAAAATTATATTTAGAGGTGGCTCAAGCCCCATGACGTTTAACACGTATTTCCCATAAGAAGAAAAGACGTTTTTGTAAATTTTATTCAGAATCGTCAATATCGGGTGAATAGAGTTGAAACTCAACATTTATGTTCACAATTAGCTATAAAATACGAATAAAATATTACATTTCAAATGTAACCCTCATAAGTCTGTTTTATAGGGTCCCAAAGATACCCCATAAGTGAAAAAATGGGGCTTGCGTGTTTTTGCTGCTAATTATGATTTTTTTATGCAAATTGTTTCTAATACATAAAATACTACTTTATACTGATAATTAGATCTTTACATAAATTTATTGAACAATTTTTTTTTTTGAGCAATTTTCTTTCAGAAAAGAGTTAGAAAGTCCCAGTTTTTTCACACATTTTTCACTTTTTGTCCAATTTTCAATCAGAGTAAGGTAATACTTAATTAATTTTAACAAAAATAATTGTTTTAAAAATTTATTATTATTTTTAATATTATTCTCTTAGAATAATGCTAGAAAATTGCAGTTTTTTCAAAAATGTTCCACTTTTTGTCCAATTTTTAATTAAAGTTAGTTAAATGATTATTTAAGTTAACAAAATTGATTGTTTAAACAATTTATTATTATTATTAATAATAATACTCAATTTGGAAAGTGTTAGATAGTTGTGGTTTTTTCTGAAATTTGCAACCATTTGTCTACTTTTCACTTAGGGTGAGTTAATAGTTAATTCAATTCAGCAAAAATGATTATTTAAACAAACTATTTTTGTTTTAAACTATCTTCTTTTTTATTAATGTTATCTAGTTGCGGTTTCTTTCCAAATGTTCAACTTTTTACTTAGTAAAGTGATGAATAATGCAAGTTAACAAAAATAGTTGTGTAAACAATTCATAATTTTTTATGACTATCTTCTCTTAAACTTCTTGTCCACTTTTCACTTAGTGATGTAATAATTAGTGCGAGTCAACAAACAATTTATTATTATTTAAACAATTGATTATTGTTTATAATTTTCTTCTCTTAGAATATTGCAAGAAAGTTTTTTTTTTCTGAAATCTTTAGTTTTGCTTCGACTTTTTAGTTATAAACAAATAATAAGTGAACTTCAACAAGAATTATTTTTTAAAATACTATTGTACATTTTTAAGTGAATTATTTTTTTTTCTCAATTTTGAGAAAAATTAATTTAAACAAAAGAGCTATCTTACACAAGAGAAAAAAACAAATAATACAACAATTAGGAGTAGGTGGGAGGACTAGGTCTGCAAATGACTTGTAAAAGTTTTGTTTTAAATTACAACAAGAAGTTTATTGCATAGCGTAAAAAAAGATTTGGAGTTTAACATATTTTGATATTAGCCCCTCCCCCTCAAGCAAAATATATTCAAGAAAAAGAAAGAGATTGTTTAAAATATATTTCTCTCTAATGTTTATTTATTATTTGTTTATAACTACAAAGGCAAAGAAAAGTTAAACATTAAAAAAACCGCAACTTTCTAGCACTTATCTGAAAGAAGATAGTTATCAACGAAAATAAATTGTTTAAACAAATATTTTTATCACCATGCATTAATAGTGAAAAGTGGACAAAAAGTAAAAAATTTCATAAAAACCCGCATTCATCTGGCATTATTATGGATGAAGATAGTTATTAACAATAATTATTTGTTTAAACAATTATTTTTGCTTAAATTAAATAATTATTAAGTCATTTCAAGTGAAAAACAGACAAATATTTAAACATTTAATAAAAAACCGCAACTTTCTACCATAAAACAAAGAGAATATTATTAACAATAATAATAAATTGTATGAACAATTATTTTTGTCATTTTAATATTTAATAATATTAATAATTTGGAAGTGAAAGCGCTTGAAATAATAAAAAAAAAGATATTGAACGATTTTGAATTGAAAACGTTCCAAATCAAACAATTTTAGATTTAAAACAATTTTGATAAAAGTACAATTTTATGAGAAACGAGTTAAAATTGTATCATTTCTAATTTAAAGTGTTCAAAACTAAACAATTTTATTTTGAATTAAAGAATTTCGGAATGGAATGATTCAAGATTAGACTTTTGAAAACTGGATAATTTCAAAGTCAAAGAAATTGATATTTTATTATTTCTCATTAAAAGCGTTCAAAATTAAATAATTAAAAATTTGAAACTTTGAATTCAAATAATTTTTCATTCGAAGCGATTCAAATTCGACTATTTGAAATTGAAAACTGAATTGAATATTTAAAATTCAAAGCTTCTGAAATTTTGGAATTTTATATACTTATATAAACAATTTTTAATTTACCATTCAAATTGATTAGGCAAAATTGTCTAAAATCCAAAATTAAATTCACCATCATTTTCACCCCATAAAATGGAAGAATGGTTGATTATAAATCTCTATATTTGAATTAATGTAGAAAAACGTTCAAAATAAAGTAATTTCGAATAGGCAACATTAGAAATAAATTCTTCTACGCCAGGTTGAAAATTAACCTAATCCGAATTTCATTTAAAACTGAAAACAATTTTCATTTCCAAGAATTGTAATATTAAAATATATTGACACTCAAACCCTTTCAAATTGCATATATTTCAAATAAATTTAATTAATTTAAAAATGATAAAATTTTAAATTTGTTCATTGTACTATTTAAAATTCAACCATTTTAATATTAATTGCAAATTTGAAAATTATGAAAGGAAAGATTGAAAATACAGCATTCAACATGAAAATTTAGAACTATAAAATTGTAAAAATTCGAGATAAAAAAATTATTTATTTACTACGTTTTAACTTCAAATCTTTAAGTTTAACACTTTATTTAGAATTATTATTCATTCTTGAAATCGTCCGACAAATATTTTGTAACTTTCAATGATTCATGTTTTAAATCTTTAACTTAAAGTCGGAAAATTTTAGGAGTATACATTGCAAATTAATAATTAAAAAAGAATACATAAAAATCGCTTTGATTTCAGTTTTTGAAATTGCATAATTTTCAATGTCTTTTAAAAATCTTTTCACTTTTGGGGCTTCAAATTGAGAATTTTTTTTCTTCATTTGTAGCTACTTTGAACTTATTCTGAAGGCATTCATTCAAAATTGTTTAATTAGAAATCCTTTCAACTGAAAATTGTTCAATTATTAAGTCTTTTAATTTGATGTTCTACTGTTTTGAAGAATTTTAAAAAACCATACAATTTTGTACGTTTAAAACTAAAATCAAACAGTTTGGAATATTTAAATCTATAGTTATTAAATTTGAAACTCACTAAATATCAAATTAAACAATGTAGAATATTTAACTTAAAATTTATTAAATATAAAACTGTCTATTAAGGTTTTTAATCTGAAAGTTTGCCTTTTGGAAGATTTATTAGTGAAATCCTCGTGACATTTTAAATATTTGAATTTGAAACTATTATCGATTCGCAAGGATTAAAATTTCAAATTGTTGAATTATTAAGGCTATCAATTAAAAATTATTGTACAATATTAGCAGTCAAATTTTAAACTTTTCAGATTGGCCTCTGAAAACAAAAACAAATTTCTGGTTATTTCCTGGATATCAAACACTTTTCCAGGTCATTAGTAATGCTTATTTTCAATAAAAGTAAGGGCATGAAGAACACTATCGTACCTCTAGTGAAAAAGCCTAAGATTTTTTTTGAGTAAAAGAATAAAAAAAAACAACCTTTAATTTAAAAAAGGTCAAAATGTTTGACCTCCATTTTCAAACTCCTTTGTTTTGAAGTAAAAAAAGTTTATAACCTTTGAATTTTAAATTGTAAATTTGATATTTCACCAATTTTCATCGCATAAAATTCAAAATTTGTCAGCTTTGAATAGTCTGGAATGTTTAAAACATTTCACTTTTAAGTTTTTAAATTGATTAATTTTCAGTTGTAGGAATGAAATTTTTGAATCGCCAATCCTAAGAATAAAAATTACATTTTCAGAATTTAGAATCTCTAAGGAACAAATTATGCATATTTTTTACAAAAAAATGTACCAAATCTAGCCGAACGACGGTTATGACGTAAGTAAAAAAAACGAATTAAGCAAACAAAGTAAACAAACAAATTCCGAAGCTTTGAATGGAAATGTATTAAATTATTTTAAGTTTTTCAATTGTTTAAATAAAAGCTTATTCAAACCGAAAAGCACGCTTTTGATGCCATATATTTTTGATAACTTGTAATATAATTTTTACTGCCCATATGAAAAATATTATAGGTAATTCAGCATAAGCCTATAATGATTTCTTATATTTTTTTTCAAGATTATAAGAAATCATTGTAGGAAAATAATTGCAGCAAACTTATATTTTATAGTTGAAATATAATTATTTTTAAAACGATACAATTTTGAAAGATTTAAAAATGAGAGAAAAACATTTTATTAATGTATTAATATAAAATTATTCATTTAGAATAACTGTTATTGAAATAAATATTCTTCGTAACTTTCAAACTTTTTTCATTAAAAAGAATGTTCTTTCTTCTATGAGACATAATTGATAATAGTATTTCAGTTTCTAAAATCATAGAAAGCTTTTTCTTCGTATCAACTGAAAAACTGAACTGAAAGAGAAAATTAAACAACCTAAGTAAAACATCGAATATATTTATTTCAAAAATATTATTCCTGTATATTCTAATTAATACTATGAACTAATTTAAAAACTGGATTAGAAAAGTAAAAGAATTTCTGCGAATAAATTTAATGCTGTGAACGGAATGTATCAGATGCGAACGCATGAAGGTTATTTATTTTTTACTTTTCACAATGAAAATTGAAAATAATCAAACACTGAGGCACCCAATGTTTAACTTTGCTAGTCTTATTTAAAAATATTTA
Organism: Andricus curvator; assembly: GCA_932195095.1. NCBI lineage: Eukaryota > Metazoa > Arthropoda > Insecta > Hymenoptera > Cynipidae > Andricus > Andricus curvator. The sequence goes on from CAKNYM010053081.1 coordinate 785,541, forward strand.
AAAAATAATCAATTTGAAACATTTTTGGTTTCATATTTTCCATATATCAAATCTTTCTATTAGAAATGAACATAATTCAAATTGGATTAATTTTAACCACATCATCAATTTAAATAATTAGCGAAAAAAAATTATAGAGTTCTGTGTCAGTCTAAAGTTAGTTTATTAAAATTTACAATTACTATCAGCATTCGCATATTAAAAATTGATTAGGTGCAACTATATATAAACATTTTAAATTATTATTATTGAAACATCAACATAAAATTAACTGCTACTTTCTGATGCGAACACTTGTCGATTATTATCAGTAATAATAATAATAATAATAATAGTAATAATAATAATTTTATAAACTAGGTAATTCTTTTATAAACAGGAAAGAAAAAACCCAAACTCTCATAAAAAAGTGAAGTGACATAAATGAGACAAGTGCATATAGTTACCGAGTCTCCCCTATTTCACTAAATGAAACATTGGTCGTGAGGTCAGGGTTTGGTAAAAAATCACAGTTGTATTCCATTCTTAGACAGCCCTGAGACGACATTGGGGGAGTGTGTTTGACACTTTGAAATATTGGTAATTATCCAGAAATAAACCTCCCACATCCGTAGGTAGTCTAGGGGCGGTACTGGAAACATTCGAACTCATCACCTCCAGAATCTCGACACATATATGGTTCTAAAGCCATTCGAATACCAGAAATCCTTTAAGTAATCGAGATTTCTCATCAAAAATCTATCGACTTCAATTATTGCTTTCACATCCTAGTCATGATAATACATTTGAATGGACTTGTTCATTGGTAATTCCTAATAAGGGATACGTTCTCCTTAATGTACTTTCTGTTATTAAATTAATTGTATCATAATTATTACATGATTGAAATTTAAGAATTTTAAATTAGATTGAAATCACATTCAAAATCCTATTTAACGTTCAAAACTCAAGTTGATGTATCGAATTCCTGAAGAATCCAACGATCAAATTTGGACAAACAGCAAAAAATGATCCTATTGCAATTCCTAAAAACAAAAAAATTTGTTTCTTTGGACAAAACTCAAAAAGAGGAAAGAAGAATGAGAAGGCAACCAACCAAATCCCCTTCCTTCTCTTTTTTATTTCTTTCGTCTTTTTTATTTTTATCATTATCAAATCACAATATGAAAGCATTTATAATATTTACCAACGTTTCGGTGCTCATACAGCACCCTTATAAAGGTAAGAAAAATTAGAGCTTATGTTTAATTTATTCAAATCAGTTTTTAAATTAATAGACAACTTATTTTGTTTTTTAATTCAAAGCATTTCCAAAAATTTCAAAATTTTCAAAATTCAATTTTCCAAAATAACCCGATTAATTTTTTTATTCACATATTCTTTTTTATTCTACTTGAAATTCTACTAAAGAATAGTTAGGAATAGTCAGAACAATCAGAAATTCTGGCGATTTCTGACGAGAAACTTTTCGATTGTCAACATTTCAAATTTGCAGGTATAATTTCTTCCAATTTTCTTCCATCGATAAAAGAAGGAAATAGCAATACCGCTAATAGCATTAGCTCTTTTAATGTTAGCGATAATAATAATTGTGATATAGAAAATAAGAATAAAATCTTAACCACTACTCAAAAGAAGAAGGGAACTGACTGCGATACCGAAAACCGTAAGTTTAATAAGTTTTAGAAGAATATATTTGGTCCTATATTGGGTTAATTCCAGAATAAATCGGCTGGATTTTGCTTTTTTTCGGAAGGAAATTTTTTTTTAATTTGATTTTCAAAACCTTGCCTTTTTGCAATTTTAAGTTTTTCTTGTTTCGGTTTGTCAAGTTTTTTTCACTTTTACAAAGCCGACGAGATAAATGAAGAAAGAATAAAAAATAGTGTACTGTTATTTTTTTATTTCAAATCAGTAAAATGTTATTTTATTGGGCATAACGATATAATGCATCAAAAATGGCAAAGCTGGTTACTTTTCCTTCGTTTTTGCGCGAAAAAACTAAGACTCAGTTTGTCTCAAATATTTATTACCTATCACTCCTGAAAACTTTAACGGAAAAAATGTAGCTACATATCTCGAGAAAATGTCGTGTTGTGATTTTAAAAAATCCAAACAGCTTTACCATTTTGTATTCTTTTTTCATCGGTTTCAAAGGAGTAAAGAAAAATTGACTAACTAAAACAAGTAAAACCTTAAAATCTAAAAAATTGCAAAAAAAGGAAGGATTTGAAAAATAATTTCTCTTGAAAAACAAAAAATTACCAAAAAGAAAATTTATGGTACGTCGACTATATTAGTACCTATCATTGCTGCAAATTTCTGAAAAAAGGTGGGGTTTTTGAGAATTTTTTTTCTTCCTTTCAAAAATTAAAAATAACTTCATCATATTGTATCATTTTTTGAATTTTTCTTGTGAATTTTAAAAGAGCGCAAAAAACTGGATAAACTGAAATAAGAAAAACCTTGAAGCCTCGTAAATTGCAAAAATGGCAGCGTTTTTAAACTAAAAATGGCAAAAGACTTATTTTATCCTCAAAATTTGTAACTTTCTATAAAGAATGTATAAATTTCGCTATGGTAATTAAAAAAAGAACTTGTCTCCTTATTTTCCACTTACGAAAACATTTCATTGGTAAGCCAATCGTGAACATGTGCCTCTACAAAAATTCTATAAAAAACCATTGCTTTTTCGTAATTTTGCATCGTTTTCAAAATTTCCTAACAATTGAGATCTTTCATGATCTTTTTTTATACTTTCATAAACATTTAAAAAATCGCGCAAAAAATCAATGAACTTTGAGGAATATTTTGTAGAAAGCTATATTTTATAACATTTTTCTAATTTCTTATTTATTACGATATTATCAGTTGTCCACAATTGTTTAGTTTCGTTAACCTCATTTTTTTGATATTCATATAATTTACTTACAATTAACAAATCGCAATTGCCTTGTTTGTGTAGGTGGTGGTGAAAACGTATTTAAGATCCACAATGGGGCAAAAGCGGCTAAATAATCTGGCGATATTACATATTAGCCAAGATTGTTTCGGATAAATTAGATTTAAATAAAATTATAAACGCATTTATTTGTAGGAATGATGTACCAAGAATCATCTCTTAAAAATAAACAAAAACTAAAAAAAAATAGAATCCACCCCCCCCCCCCCTTCCACATTCACCCCTTTTACGAACTCCAAACTCCAGACATGCAAAATATGGGCTGCGCCGGTCCTGTATTTAAAATTGCCTGTTTAACTAATTCGAGGGGTATACTCGGAAACATTGAAACAACATCCAAAGAAATCGTTACATGATCATCAGGAATAGTTTTTTGAATAATACAGTCCTCACAGTCCCTATGGGATAAAATATAGGGACCAAAGGGTACTTTTCGTCACGCTCGTAGGGTACTTTTTTCGCGCTCCAAGGGTGAAAAATTTACGATGAATTTATAAGACTTCAAAACAATTCAAATTGAATTCCAGCGAATTCGAATGAATTAGAAACAATTTTAAAAGTCAAAAAATTCGGTTGATTTCCGTAAAATTGGAATGAATTTAGGGAAATTTAAGATAAACGAGAAGAATTCGATGAAATTCATAAAAATTGAAGATGAATTTAAAAAAATTTTAATGAATTGAAAACAATTTTAAAATATTAAGAAACTTTCATGAATTCAGTAACTTTGAAGTGAGCTTAGAAAAATTGAAGGGAATTCAAAAGAAATATGAAATGCCTAAGAATTCAAGGTGAGGTTAGAAGACATCAGGATCAATTAAATAATAACTTTTGAAAATTAAAAAAAAATCCATTAAATTAATTATAATTGAGTAAATTTAGAAGAATTCAAGTGAAGTAAAAAAAAAATCAAGAGAATCCCAAAGAATTTAAAAGAATTCAGGGTGAATTTCAATAAATAATTTTAAATCACTTCAAATCTTTAAAACCCTACTAATTTCTGACTAAAAAAATGACTAATGACTACAAACCAATTTTAAAAAATTCAAATGAATTTGAAAATTTTTTTTAAATCGAAAAAATCCATTTATTTCTGTAAAATTTGAGTGAATTTAGAGGAATTTAAGAGAAACGAGAAGAATTTGATGAAATGCATAAAAATTCGCGGTGAATTTAAAAAAAAATCAAATAAATTGACCAAAATTTAAAAATATGAAAGGAATGTTAAAATATGAAAAAATTCATTGAATTAAGTAAGTTTGAAATCAATTTTAGGAAAAATTAAAGAGAATTCAAAAGAATTGGATGAAATTTCTAAAAATTTGAGGTGAGTTTTAATAACTTCAAGATGAATTAAACAAAATTTTTTAAAAAATCCATTGATCTGAGTAAAACTAAGTGCATATAGAAAAATTCAAAAGGATTTAAAAGAATTCAGGGTAAATTAATAAGAATTCAGGAGGAGTTCCAAATGAATTGCAAAAAATATTGGAAAATCTCTTAAAATCTTTGAAACCATACGAAATTCCTCACTACTTATGAATAAATTCTTTGAAATCCATTTAAATAATAAAATTCTTTGAAATCCCTTGAAATTATTAAAACCCTTGGAAATTGTTTGAATCTCATGAAAATGTCTTGGAATCTTTTAAAATACCCTAAAATATTTTTAAATCCTTTGAAATTCTATTAAATTTCTGAAATCAAATAACAATTTCTTTATAATCTTTTAAAATGAAAACTTTTAAAAAATCAAATGAATTATGTACAGTTGATTAAATTTATAAGAATTCTAATGAATTAAAAAATTCAAAAGAATTTCAAACAATTCAGGATAAATTAATAAGAATTCAGAGTGAAATCCAAAAAATAATTTTAAATGACTTCAAATCTTTAAAACCCTACGAAATTACTCACTTTTCTTGAATAAATTCTTTGGAATCCACTAAAATGTTATTAAATTTCTTAAAATTATTGAAATCATTTAAAACTTCCTTGGAATCTTTTAAGATTTCCTAAAATATTAAAAATCCTTTGAAATCTTACAAAATACCTCACTTATCGTGAACACATTTTTTATCCACTAAAATATTATAAAATTCCTGAAATCCTGGAAAATGTATTAAAATACATTGAGAGTTTTAAAATCCCTTAAAGTAATTGAAATCCTCGGAAATCTTATAAAATAACGTGAAATCCTTTAAAATATCTTACGACCTTATAAATCCTGTGAAATCGTTTCATATCTTCCGAAATTCTAGAAAATCCTTTATCCTAAAATATTTCAAACGCCTCGAAATTCATTAAAATTAATGAAATTAAATAACAATTCATTGGATTCTTTTAAAATTCCCTAAAATATTTTAAATTCTTTAAAATCCCACTAAACTACTGACAACAATTAAAAATTACTTGAAATCTTTTAAAATAACCTAAAATATTTAAAATCCTTTAAAATCTTTTGAAATCCCTTGAAATTCGTTAAAGGTCTTAAAAGTGCCAATTAATAAAAAATTCCTCAGAATCTTTTAAAATTTCGTACAATATTTCAAATTAAAAGCTCTTGAAAATGCCTTGGAAGTTTTAAAAATACACTAAAATCTTAAAAATCCCTTAAAATTTTTGAAATCTATTACAAATTTCTCGGAATCTTTAAAAATAATCTGAAGTATATGAAAAGAATTCAAGACAATTCAATGACTAATGTGATCTTTTCATTTAAAAAAGTGAATGAACATTTTTTGACAGTTACTTCTTACAGGAATTCCCTGATTTTCGGTATTTTTTCAAAATGCTCTTGGAAGCTTTGATCTTATTATAAATTTTTTTGAATTTCCATTAAGGGGCTGCAAATAGGGTATCATAGGGACCAAATCTTGAAAATAGGGTACTTTAGGGACCTCAACTGAATATAGGGTACGATAGGGGATATAGGGACCGGTCTGTGAGGCCTGATATTAGTTTTTTTGAATCCCAGCTATTTTTAATATTGTATTTTGAAGTTGTAATGGACTATTTAAGTATCAAATTAAAGTTTTGTTCTAAAAATTTTGTGGGAGTGTTGATAGTTAAAATAATTGTTCTCAAAGGATAGCCATCTTTATGAATTTATGGATTCTTGTTTTATTTTCAGGAATTCTATATATTACATGATTATTATTTGGATTGCCTGATTATGAAATTAAAATATATAATTATTAAAAATTACATTACGCCATTTCTATTACTATCTCGAAACTATTAGGGGTGATTTTTATTATTTTTATTATTAATATATATATATATATATTATTAGGAGCATTTCAAACTTAGGGGTAATTTTTGGGCCTAGGAAGAGCTTGATAAGGGGCCTTCACACTTAGGGGTGATTTTTGGGGCTTAGGAGAGCTCGACAAAGGGATTTTAAACTTAGGGGTAAATTTTGGGCCTAAGGAGAGCTGGGTAAGGAAATTTTACACTTTGGGGTGAATTTTGGGGATTAGGAGAGCTAAAAAGGGGATTTCACACTCCGGGAGGATTTATGGGACTAGGGAGTGCTGAAAAAGGGGATTTTATATTTAGGGATGAGTTTTGGGGCTTAAGAGAGCTGGACAAGGGGATTTCACATTTAACGGTGATTTTTTGGCTGAGCAGAGCTGGACAAGGGGTTTTTACTCTTTTTGGTTAAAAATTGATCTTTTACAGTTAAAATTTCTACTATTTGTTTTGTGGGAAAAATAATCTCTTTAGCATGAATATTTATCAATTTGGTAGAAAACTGAACTATTTGGTTGAAAAATTACCTTGTTTTTAAATTTACCTTTTGGTTGAAAATTCAATTATTTTATTGCAAATTCATCTGTTTGGGTTGAAAATTTATCTACTTGTCTGAAAATTCAGCTATTTAGTTAAGAATCAAAGTTTTGGTGAAAAATCATATTTTCGATTCGAAAATTCAACTCTTTTGTAGATAGTTCCTCTTTTTAGTTTCAAAATTGAAGAATTTCATGTGAAATTCATGTATTTTGTTTAAAATTCGCCTTCTTGGGTAGAAAATTAATCTTGTTTGTTAAAAATTTAACTGTTTGGTAAAAAATTCATGTCTTTTGTTGAAAATTTGTCTTCTTGGGTAGAAATATGATCTTGTTCATAATTCCTCTTTCTGGTTGAGGATTTAACTATTTGGTTCAAAATCTATCTTTTTACTTGAAAATTTATCTTTTGGCAGAAAATTTACCTTCTTGGTTTAAAATTCATCTATGTAGGTTGAAAATTCATATATGAGATTAAAAATTCAACTATTCTCTTAAAACTTTAATTATTTTGTTAAAAATTAAACCATTTTGTTTAAGTAATCTTTTTCAAATAATCAACAGTTTTTGATAGTTGGACAAATATGACCAGAAGGAGTCACTGTTGGGACATTTTTTGTTGATTTTGCAAAAAATTTAAGCTTGTGCATGCAAAATTGGCCAAAATGTACATTTGTTTATAAAAAGTGTTTAAATAAATAACTGTTCGTTCCCATTGGCAAAGAGTCATTGGCAATACATTTTAATTGGATTTCGCTAAGAAAATGGAGCCTATTCTTGGAAAAATCGTCAAAATGTGCATTTGTTTATAAAAATTGTTCAAATAATGAAAATTTTTCATCAATTATAGCTAAGAGTCACTGCCAATACATTTTCAGTTGGTCCTGAAAAAAAAAATTGGGCCCATTTATGGAAATAATGTAGAAAATGTGAATTTGTTTAAAAATATTGTTTAAATAATTAACAGTTGTTGTTAATTCAAACAAAATGACAGCAAGCAGTCATTGGCCAGACATTTTTGGTTGATTCTGCAAAAAAAATGAAGCCTATTCATGGTGACATACGAAAACCGTCTATTTGTTTATAAAAATTGTTTGATTTCTTTGATATTTTATATAAAAACTATGATCTTTGAACAACTAATCATTGCGAATCACGAGAAAATGGATTTTGTTCATTAATTTGTTTGAAACATTATAAACCGTTTTTTCTTACTCAAACTATTGAAAATTATTGCTAGCTAGTTATTATACTGACCACACTCGTGATACCTGGAAGCGTTATGGTCATTAAAAAAAAAAAACATCAAAATCCATTGAAAATTGACTTTGTCCACAGAAAGTGTTTTTGGCCACATTCTGCGACGGATTTTTTATTTTTCATTTTTTAATTCGAAATGTATTTTGAAATTTGTAAATTCAGACGAGGAAAAGTTAAATTGGTTAATTAGAAGTTAGAATCAAAGATATACCTTTTTTTTAAGTTGTCAAAAAACTCAAAGTCCCATATCTTCCATATTTTTTCGAATTTTCGAAAAATATTCAGTAGGACTTTCGTTTCATCACGAGACGATCATATATTCCGAATTAGAGCCACATCCCATTCCGGCAAGAAAATTTTCGTGATCAGATGACGTGGACTCCACGTCGTAAGTCGCGTCTTTTCTATCAAGGTTTTTTTATTTTACGTCTATTCTTTGTATGATCTAAATGATGGCATAGTCTTATTTGCAATTATTTTGTTCTAAGAAATTTGGTAACCACATTTTATTACTTGAAACTCTCTCGAATGAAATGTAAATATCTCAGAAGGACAAACTTGATGCGTATAGTATATGAGATAACAACCATCAGATATACGAGTATGTTGAATAAAGCACGAGAATATTCATCAGTTATCATTTTCAATCAAATTTTTCACTAATTAGTTCCTTCTCTGATTAGAAAAGATGAAGATTGTTTATACTCTCTTTTTATCCTCGGCGGTCCTCCTCAATTCTATTGGTGAATACAATAATATAATATATCTATAATATTAAGTACATTTTTAAGTTTACCTCAACTTACAATTTGTCTGACCAAATCCGTATTTCATCCTAATTGCTTTGTTTTCAAACTATTCTTAATTTTTTATAAGATGAGTGCGAATTTAATCTGAATTTACTTCCGGGGAATACAGATCCTAAGAGATAATCCACTAATTACGTAAGAAGATTTCGGGAGGGGGGGGGGGGGCGTGAAGTTATTACATAAGAAGGCTTTTTACTGAAAATAATCATAAATCGAAAGATATTATAACATAGGGATGGAAAAGACTTTCAAGGTCACGTTAGTTTTATACAGAAAAAGTAGATTTTTTCATCGATTAATCGACTTTTCAAATTTTATTAATCGAAAGGTCAAAATTCGACTTTGTATTGTCGCCCCCCCCCCCCGCCACACATGTGCACTTACAAACAAATTTCATTAAAATCGCTTTAAATTCCTAAATTTCAATAGGGAAATAAGAGGCAATATATTTTTTCAAACAGGGATCGGAACCTTTTAGGCTGGAACCGAGGATAAAAGGTTATTTAAGTGTGCGGGACCGCACCCGAACCTTATAAATTCTTTAGGGTTCAGGTCCGAACCTGGACCCGTACCTTTTATATTATTAAGGGTCCGGGCCCAGGCGCGAACCTTCTAAATTCTTAAGGGTCCAGTTTGGACCCGGACCCTTGAGAAACCCTTTAACATCGGGTCCAATCAAAAGGTTCATTGAATTATATTCGAGAAATTGGCAAATGCGATTCGAGAGAGAAGAAGGAGCGATTTATGTGAAGGGATTTAAATTATTAAGTTAACTTGAGACTGTGCAAAACAGTTTGACCGGAACTAAAGATGCGCAGAAGTGTGATACGGCAGATTATTCTGCGCAGTGAAGTTACACGGCATTTGAGGCTGCCCAGCAGAGTTCAATGGCATATATGGATGTGCAGTAAAGTTAATGGCGATTACAGTTGCGCAGTAGAGTTACATGGCACTTATAGCTGCGCAGTAGAGTTACGTAGAATTTTCATATGCGCAGTAGATGTCCATGGAACTTGAGGATGCACAGTATATTTACACGCACAAGCAATGCAATGTTGAATTGCGTCAGAAAGTCTTGAAGCCACAGAATACAAATTTGAGGTGAAAATTAAACAATTAAAAAATTTGACTCCTATTTTGAAAATTTTATTAAATTGGTAGATTAACACGAAAGTCAGTAAGAGGTAAGATTGCCAGTCACAGAATACGAATTTTCGGTCCAAATAAAGAAAATCACAATTTTGACTTAAATTTTGAAACATTTAAAAATTGGTATATTTTTGAGAAAGTCAGTACGAGCGGGGTTTTTAGGGCAGAGAACACCAATTTGCTGTCAAAATTAAAAAATGAAACAAGTTGACTAAAATTTTGAAGATTTTAATGAATTGGTTTATTTTCATGAATTCATAACGAGGGGGATTTTTAAAAGTAAAAAATCCAAAATTTGACTTAAAATTTGGAAAATGAGACTAAACTGGTAGATTTCCATGAAACTTGAGGAGGGGGGGGGGGGGTCGAGTCTCAAAATACGATTTTTGTGTCAAACTTTAAGAATTCAAAAAGCAACTTAATTTTTGGAAATTCTATTCAATTCGTAGATTTCCATGAAAGTTTGTTCCCGGGGTTTTCAAGTCAAAGAACATGAATTTGGGCTCGAGATTCGGAAATTCAAAAAAACGACCATAATTTTTTCATTTGGTTACATTAGTGAATTTCTATGAAAGTCAATGCAAGGGGGTTCTTCAAGTGTACCAATTTAATAACATTTTTTAAATTATAGGTCAAATTTTGGAATTTGTGAATTTTGAACCTAAATTTTGTGTTCTAAGAATTGAAAAAATCCCTTGATATGACTTTCATGGAAATCATAAAATTTCAAGAAATTTGTCAAATTTTGAGTAACTTTTTGAATTTTAGAATTTTTATCCCAAATTCGTGTTCTGTGACTCGAAAACCCCCTCATACTGATCATCATGGACATATATCAATTCAATAAAATTTTCATAATTTAAGTTGCTTTTTTGAATTTTGAATTTTGACCCCCAATTTATATTTTAAGACTCAAAAAACCCCCCATACTGACTTTCATAAAAATCGACCAGCTTTACCAGATTTTCAAAACTAGAGTCAAATTTTTGAATCTTGTCCCCAAATTTTGTTTCTGTGACTCAAAAACCACATCGTACTGAGTTTAATTAAAAAATACCAACTTAATAAAATTTTCAAAATTTTAGTCAAATTTCTACCTCAAATTCGTATTCTGTGCCCCGAAAACCCTG
>CAKNYM010053083.1:0-14959 GCA_932195095.1 Andricus curvator
AAAACACTGATGGATAAAGTCCGAAACGAGACAATCCTCAAAGAATGCGGTGCAAAAGAGACAATAGTTGACACGTGGGAAAGAAATCAGTTAAGATGGTTCGGTCATCTTGAAAGAATGAAAGATGAGCGACTGACCAAACAAGTTTACAAAGGTAAAGTAAATGGCAGAATGCCGAGAGGTAGACCGCCGAAAGAATGGTTAGAATCGGTAAATGAGACATTAATCCGAAGAGACGTAAGAAGCCATAGAAACACACGAGCTTGCATGAAAAAATGCATGGACGTGAAGGAAGCTAGAGTAGTATGCCAGAACAGAAAAGTGTGGCGACAAATAGTTTGTAAACAGAGTGACAATAGAATGAATGAAGCCTGAAACAAAGACCTTGGAATCTAATGGGCCCAAGTGGGGAACCATACATAACAATTTTGTGAGGCTCTTCACTTGGGGTGATCGCTAGAGAGATTGATCAGCAACCTGGGTCGGAGCAGTGTTGCGGAATAAACGTGTCATTTGAATAAATGACACGAGAAATCCAGATCAATCTAAAACATATATACCTAACACCTATATACCTACATACTTTACACCTATATACCTATCGAACTTATACCTATATAATCTACATCAATCCAACCATCTTCCCAACCGAGCAAGTCACGCCTACCCCGAAAGGGAACTGGCTTAATGGTATAATAATAATAATAATAATTGCGAGTTGGTGCAACATGATTTAGCAGAAAAATTTTTTTCCCGTTGGGAAATGCTAAATTGTATATTTGTTCATGATATTGTTATTATCAACACCAGAATATATATAATAATGGTAATTGTTAACTAATGGTTATCGTCCACTCTAAATACTACTCCTACGAGATATTTAGACATTTTTAATCAAGATAAAGTTTTTTGTTTATAGACATTGTTTATAAAAATTGGTTTAAATCTTAAACTGAATGGGAAGATGGTAATTTTTTTATTATCATTTTAGTTAAGTGTTTTTTACTTTTTTACGAAAAGCATATTTTTCTTTTTTTTCTTTGTAAATTTATAAGACAAAAAAATTTTTTTTTTATCTGTACACGCACGAAAGTCTTGATTTCACAACAAAAAATCAATAAAAAATTCAAAACTCCTAAATAATGTCCGATTTTGAACTTTTGTTCTTCTTGAATTTGTTGGCTAAATATTATTTATTATTATTCTGAAACATTTTTAAATTTGTGAAATTTTTGTTAACAAGATTATTTCAATTAATGTAGAATATGATATTCTATTACACATACAAGGAAATTGACAGAATTTTGTAATTTTTTCAATGGAATTCTTAGAATTCAGGAAATTAACAGCAAAAATGTTGTAAGTAGTACTATAAGGGAGTGAAGAAATCGTCTCTAATGAAAAAAAAAAATTATTGCCTAACCACGCTGATTGTCAACACAATAAAAAAATTCCAGACCGCATAGTCTGTTCCTCAACCACAAAGAGGAAGAGATGGATCTATTCTCGAGTTTTATCAAATTTATCTGTAATTTGTCATTGCGAACAGCAGTACAATAATTTATTCAATTATTATATTAATAATTATATTACATTTATTTATCGAGTTATTTATTTATATTCTATTTCCTGCAAAATCTTACCATTTTTTAAATTGTGAAACTCTTCAACTTTTTTCATGATAAAACATTCCAAAATTTGGACTTTGAAATCGGAAATGTTGAAAACTAAACAATTCAAACATACGCATAAATTAAAAAAATTTTCAAATTTAAACGGTCCAAATTATGATTCACAGTTTATGAAATTAATTATCTCCGAATTTGAGCCAAATTTTGATCATCAGTAGTTGGTAATTTAAAACTATCAATTTTTAAACTAATTTTTCATTGTCTATACAATTTTAATTTGTTTAAATAATTGTACAATTATTTGAGTAATACCAATTTCTTCTAGTATATAATTTACCGAGAAAAAGCAGGAAAACAGTTTATATTACCAAATTTTACTTAGCTTAGAATAAAAAAAACGGCGATACCACGCTGAAAAACCCAGTTCTCGTCAGATCACTGAAGTTAAGCAGCGTTGGGCGCGGTTAGTACTTGGATGGGTGACCATTCGAGAATACTGCGTGCTGTTGGCCCACCGTGGGTGTGGTGAGCCCATACTTGTAGTAGTTATTTACTACAACCAACTATCCTCCTAGAAACACTACCCGAATCGGGTAGTGTCACGCCTACCCTGAAAGGGAAATGGCTTAATGGTATACTACTACTACTACTTTCTTTTCTAAGAATAATCTGTAAGGTTAATAAAAATTCCATTTTTTTTAATAATTTATTTTTTTCTTCATTTTCAGAATCCATTTTCTCTTTTCTACCCATAAAGCACATAAAATGAAATAAATATATAAATGGTTAAGAAAATAAGTTGTTTGAACAATTTCAATTTTTTAAACATTTAATATTATTCTCATAAAACAAATAAGTACTTACAAATATTAAAATCTGTCGAAAATTTGGTAAAATAAAATGTTTCTCCTGCTATTTCTCGGTAAGCTATACATACTTGAACAAATAGGTATTATTTAAATAATTGTGGAATTATTTAAACAAATTATTTTGCTGTAATCATTGATCATAAAACTCATGAAGTATAGCAAAAACGAATTAAAATTGTTGAAACAATGATGATTTATGAAAACAAAATTTCAAAAAGCGTGAATAAACCTCAATATTGCATTAATCTCAGATTAACAAAAAGCTGCCTTTTCATGGTTTTTTAGAATGATTTTTATTATAAAATACAAACAATATAAAAATTCATTATTAAAACAATTTTTAAATATTAAGTTTAAAAATTTATTCAAACAATAATTAATAATTAATCATTCCAAATTGAAAGTGTTTGAAATTAAGCAATATATATTTAACCATTTTGAATTGAAAGCGTTCCAAATCAAATAATTTTAGATTAGATAAATTTTGTTAGAAAGGACGTAATTGAACTTGTATTATTTCTAAATAAAAGCGTGTAAGATTGAACAATTTTAAATTAAAAATTTTTCAATCAGAAACTCTCAAACTTGAAAAATTTCAAACTAACATTTTGAAAATTTGAACAATTTGATTCTGAATTGAAGAATCTCGAAATTGAATGATTTCAGCCTCAGATTTTGAACATAGGACAATTTCAAAACAATGAAAATTGGATATTTTCAGATTAGAATATTAAAATAGTATTATTTAAAATTCAAATGAATTAAAATTGTATTATTTCTAATTAAAAGCTTTCGAAATTTGAATAATTTAAAATTGAAATAATTTTCAATTCGAAGCGATTAGAATTTGACAATTTGAAATTGAAAACTAAATTGGATATTTCAAATTCAAAGCTTCTGAAATTCTAGAATTTTAAATTGTTATTACAGAAAACAAAATTAAGATTTAAACATTTTCAATTCAATTATTTTAACAAAACTCAAAAAAAAGTGTTTTGAAATGGGAAACATTAAAAATGAAAAAATTTCTACTACGGAACGTTGAAAATTAAATGAATACGAACTTCATTAAGAACTAAAAAAAAAATTTAGTCACCAAGAATTGTGAAATTAAACCTTTTTTATACTCAAGCCCTTCAAATTTTCAATTATTTTAGTACATTTAAATTGTTTAAAAATAAAAATTTGCAAATAGTTAATTATACTTTTCAAAATTCAACAAATGAAATTTTTTTTTTAATTTTCAATTTTAGTTTCAAAATTAAAACATGTGAAAAGGAAAATTTAGTGTTCAGCATGAAAATTCAGAATTTTAAAATTGTAACCACTCAAAATTAAAAAAATTATTCGATTACTGAGGGATCTATTTCAGATAAATTATTTCTTATCTATTTTTGATTTTGAACAACACAATTTTCAACTATTTAATTTCAAATCGTTCAATTTTCCATTTAGAATTATTACTCATTCTTGAAATTTTTCAAGCAAATATTTTTCAAGTTAAAATGATTAATTTTTTTAAATCTTCAACTAAAAATTTCACTTTTGAATTTTAAGATATATTGAAAATTAAAAATTAAAAAGAGAATACAAAAAAAATTGCTATATATGATTCCAATGTTTGAAATTGCATAATTTTAAGCTTTTCAATTCGAAATTGTTTGTTCTAAGTTGAGTTTGAAATTATAAACATTTTGGTCATTTTGGAACATTTTCAAATGAAAAATAATTCAATTTTCAATGCCTACAGTTCTAAACTCTTCACAGTTTCAAGTAGTGAATTTGAGAAATTTGTTTCTTAATTTTTCATTGTTTCGAATTTATTCTGGAGGTATTTAATTCAAAATTGTTTATAAACAAATCCTTTAAGCTGAAAATATTTAATAGTGAAATGTTCCTAACATTTTTAAGATTTAAATTTCAAACTACAGCATTGTGAAATTTGAAATGCAATCCAAAAGCAACAAAATTTTCTAACAGGGGCTCAAGAAAACAATAAATAAAATTTTGATTAAATTTTTCGCTCGAAAGCATTTTTTTAATAAAAGTATTTTGATTCCTTATAATTTTCTGCATCGATCAAAAAAGAGTTGATGGGCACAGTTGGGCGAAACCAAAAAAGTAAAGTTCGAAATAACTTTTAGAACACACTTCTTAACCAATTTTAGATTTTGTTTATAATAAAAATTCAGAATTAAATTTTAAATTGAAATGTGCAATCGGTTTTTTAATAATGTTTGATAAGTCATGTCATTTATTATGAACAAATTAAAATATCAAATAGTGAACATTATGGATTGTTTGGTTTTAAAGTAACATTTAGGCAATAAACTTTTTTTTAATTTTGTGCAATTTGAGTTTCCTATTTTGTCAATTAATGTAAAAATTTGTCATTTATTATTATTTATTAATTTTTAAAACAAATGTGTTTGTGGATTTTTACAAGCTGAAATAAGTAATTTTCAATCCTAATTGTTGTTAAGTAATGTTACCAGTGATGCTTAGTGCTATCCACAGTATTCACATTAAAATATAAACAATTTAAAAATCCGTTATTGAAAATTTTTTTAAATATTGTGAGTTTTTCAAATTTTTGAAACAATAATTAATAATTTCGATTTGAAAGCGCTTGAAATTTAAAAAAAAATACTGAACGATTTAGAATTGAAAACGTTCCAAATTAAACAATTTTGTAAAAGGACAATATTTCGAATGGAATTAAAAGGATTTGAACTTACATCATTTCTAAATAAAAGCGTTTAAAATTGCATAATTTGAAATTGAAAGTGTTTGAAATTGATAAATTTTAAATCAGAAGCTCTCAAAATTGAAAAATTTCAGACTAAAAATTTTTTGAATTGGACATTTTCATTAGAAAAGAGTTGAAGGTTGAAATTGTTTTATTTCTTTTTCAAAACATTCAAAATTGAACAATTTTATTTTGAATTGAAGAATCTTGTAATTGAATGATTTCAAATTAAAATTTCGAAAATAGGACACTTCAAAAATGTTCTAAATGAATATTTGAATTTTGAAAACTGGATCGTTTAAAATTCAAAGAGATTGAAATTGAATAACTTCTAATTAAAAACGTTCAAAATTAAATAATTAAAAATGGAACATTTTTGAATTCAAATAATTTTCGAATCGATTAAAATTTGAGAATTTGAAATTGAAAACTAAATTTAATGTTTCTGAGTCAAAGATTCTGAAATTCTAGAATTTGAAGGTGTTATTAAATGAATAATTATAATTTACCATTAAAATTTACTAGACAACTGTTTTTGAAATCAAAGAATAAATTCACTGTGGATTTCACAATTCAACAATTTTAAATTATACAAATTTAAAATTGAATTATTTAAAAAAAACGTGCTGTGTGCCTGTAGATATGGATTTGAAACTTTTGTAATTAATTTTTTAAAAACTAAGAGTCATATCGTAAAAATTAAAAACAGCTATAGAATGGTCTCCAAAATATTTAGGTTTACATTTTTTTTTAACCATTTATTAAACAATTACATTATTTTTTATAGTTCTTATAGTTTAAAAAAACGACATCTAGATATTTTCAAGACGAATGCAATAGTGTATTTCATTTTTCGATCTGACGCTCAGTTTGTTTATAACAATTGCAGAACTATAAAAAAATGTAATTGTTTAACAAATTGTTTTAACAAAAAAACCATATCTGTGGCAAACTTCCTTGTCGTGAATTTTTAACTAAAATTATAAATCTCCAGTAAAACAAATGAATTTTTAAGAAAGTAGTACCATTTTCAACCTAAAAAGGTGAATTTTTAACGAAAAATGTAATAGTCGATATTTCAACAAGAAAAGATTTTAATTTAAAATAAAAAACAGTTGGATTTAACAAAAACGAATTTCCGACAAAATACTGGTGTAAATTTTCAAACAAATAGTTAAATTTTCGACCAACTTATTGAATTTTCGAGCCGAAGATACGATTTTTTTTACAAAAAAGTTATTTTTCAACCGAAACAGTTTAATTTTTAACCAGACAGTTTCAATTTTAACCAAAAAAAGTTAACTTTCTACAGAAGGAGATGAATTTTCAAATCAAAAATATGAATGTTCAACAAATTAGTTGAATATCCAACAGCAAGAAAAATTGTTAATCAAGAAAGAAAGAGAATTTCAATCCAATTGTTGAATTTTTGATCCAAAAAGACGAATTTTCAACAAAACAGATGAACTTTTAACCAAGAAGTATGAATTTTTAACAAAATTGTTGACTGTTCAACAATATAATTCAACAATAAACCAAATAATAACATTCTTAAAAAAAAAGATTTAAATTTAAAATAAAAAACATTTGGATTTAACCAACAGAGACAATTTTTCAATAAAATACATCAATTTTTAACCATATAGTTCAATTTTCTACCAAGTTGTTGATTTTTCGAGCCAAAAATACGATTTTTCTACAAAACAGTTGAATTTATAATACAAAAATGTGATTTAAAAAAAAGTTAATTTTCAACCGAAACAGATTAATTTTTAACCAAACAGTAACATTCCTAACAAAAAAATATTAAATTTCTTCATAAAGAAAGAAATTTTCAAATCAAGAAGATAAATGTTCAACAAAATAGTTGAATTTTCAAGCCAAAAAGACGCATTTTCAACAAAGAATTTTCAACTTTTAAAAGCCAATTTTTCAAGAATTTTCAATTTTCAATCAAGGAGTATGATTTTTTAACAAAATTGTTGAATGTTCAACAAAATAATTCAATTTTGAACCAAATAATAAAATTGTTAACCAAAACAGATGATTTCTTAACCAAACATTTAATAGAAGACCTTTCATCCGGAAACATGAAAAATGAAAAAAAGAGGGGGGGGGAGACTGGGGAGACCCGCGATAAAGAAATAGGAATTAAAAAAATGTATAGACTAAAGAATAACATTTTAAATAAACATTGAAGTTCAGTTTTAATACTTTAAAAATATGAAGTTAGAAAACTGAAAATTTTTCTTTAAAAAAAGTTAATTTTCAATTGCACACTTTTTTATTTCGGACTATATACTAATATAATTAGTAAAACACACATTTGTGTATATTTGGAAGAAATAAATATATATACGAATATAATTAGTACCTTTTCAATCTTTTGACAAAATTTTTATTCCTCCCATCGACTTCTAGAAAAAATAAAATTTAATTAATGTTATTCATTAAATTTGTAATAAAGTGTGCTATGTAATTTTCTTTAAGTACTAAAATTTAACACAAAAAAACGAAAATTGTATAATAATTTTATAAAAAAATTAATTTAATGTAATCATTGTGGGTGTGGTGAGCCCACACTTGTAGTAGTTATTTACTACAAGAAACTATTCACCTAGAAACACTACCCGAATCGGGTAGTGTCACGCCTACCCTGAAAGGGAAATGGCTTAATGGTATACATTGTTCATTTTCACATTAGACCTCCCTCTATTCTTTATTTACACTAATAATTAGGTTTAATGCATGCCTAAATTTATGACGCGATTTTGACACTATTTTTTCAATTCGGTGACACTATTTACACTATTTTTGCTTCCTCATAGAGGAAGCTTTGTAATGGTAACATTTTCCAAAAAATTGTAATTCATTTAATTGAACCTTCCCCAATTTCAAAATGTCTAATACAATGTTCTAAGTAATTGTCCGGATGTGGGTGTGTGTGGATGTGTGGATGTCACACTTTTTTATGAACACGATAACTTGAAAACGGATGCAGATAAATTGATGAAATTTGGAGGGCTTATTTTCCCGACTAATATCTTGAAACTGACCGAAGGATTTCTAAAAATATTTGTTGCATTTTTTCTGAGCACTTAATAACATTTGTAAAATTTTACAAATGTTATTTGTAAAATCGGTTTTTTATAGTAAAACTTTTTTCATTAACATAATTCAAAGTTGATGCAAGAATATAAAAGATTCCTTGGTTCGAGACGAATCGATTGACCTATAATATTAATACATTTTATTGAAGATTAAGGAAGCTATGTTAATGCATAATATTTGAAAATACGGTTTTTTATAGTCAAACTTTTTTCTTCAACATAATTCAAAGTTGATGCAAGAACATAAAAGATTTCTTGGTTCGAGGGGAATCGATTGACCTACAATATTAATATATTTTATTAAAGCGTAGGGAAGTTATGGTAACTTATATATTTTAAAAATCGGTTTTTTATAGTAAAACTTTTTTCATTAACATAATTCAAAGTTGATGCAAGAACAGAAAATATGTGTTAGTTCGAGGCGAATCGATTGACCTATAATAATAATACATTTTATCAAAGAGTAGGGAAGTTATGGTAATTTATATATTTTTAAACTCGATTTTTATACTAAAAATGTTCTCATTCTCATAATTTAAAGTTGATGCGTGAATAGAAAAGTTGTGTTGATTCAAGACGAATCGATTGATCTATAACATTGATACATTTTATTGAAGAGTGAGGATGCTATGGTAATGCATAATATTTGAAAACACGGTTTTTCATAGTAAAACTTTTTTCACTAACATAATTTACAGTTGATGCAAGAACGGAAAAGATTCCTTGATTCGAGGAAAATCAATTGATCTATAATATTAATACACTTTATTGAAGATTAAGGAAGTTATGCTCATTTATAATATATGAATCATTTGTTTCTAACAGAAAAACTTTTTCCATCGACATAATTCAAAGTTGACGATGCATGAATAGAAAAGATTTTTTGATCATAAATTTTCAAATGGAATAATTCTGACAATTTAAAAAAAAATCATGAAGCTGGCAAAGGGATAGGGTGCGACAGAACTTTTCCCTTCCCTTTTACAGCTCGAAAATTTATGAATTTGAATTCAAAATTTGATTTGTCTGATTTGTCTCTGTACTTCAAAAATTGTTTGTATTATTTTGTAATTTTGTATTTTTTGTCAATTTCTATTTTTAAATTGATCAAGATGAAATCTTTGATTGGTCTATTATTGAAAAAAATAACTAATGCTTCCTCTATGAGGAAGCAAATTCATTTGCTAACGGGAAGCAAAGTGCTCGTGAAATGAGCACCATATAATTATAAATACAAACAAAGTGGAAACACTCGAGATCGAATTCACAACTTTTCATATTTAATATTATGTAAGTATACCATTAAGCCATTTCCCTTTCAGGGTAGGCGTGACCCTACCCGATTCGGGTAGTGTTTCTAGGTGGATAGTTTCTTGTAGTAAATAACTACAAGTGTGGGCCCACCATACCCACGACGGGCCAACAGCACGCAGTATTCTCGAATGGTCACCCATCCAAGTACTAACCGCGCCCAACGCTGCTTAACTTCAGTGATCCGACGAGAACTGGTTTTTTCAGCGTGGTATGGCTGTTGGCTAATTTAATTATAAATTATAAATTAAGTCTAATTGCTATATTAAATTTATTTACTTGGTTGATGTTTAGATAATAATAAAATTTGGTGAAATTAATTTCAAACACTGATATTAGTCGCGGGAATTTTGAAAAATTGACATGTGTAAAATCCAACGTGATAAATATGACAAGTGACAACTAAGAAGTGTCAAGTGACAAGTGGTAAGTGATAAGTGGCATACTGCGATAATAGCTTCACATGGCCTTAAATAATTAAATGTCAGTCCTAAGGAAGACGTCCAAAAAATGTGCTACTTTAAATACTTCTAATCATTTTATACATATATACAGTAAAAAATCAGATGATTGATTATTTTAAGACCATTTCCGCAATTTTTTGCAACATTGACAGCGTTTTCAAAATTCGCGCCATTGCAGATTTCCGCTGTATCGATTAAGTCCACTTTTCACATCAAGTAGTTTCCACCGGGGCCGCATATTAATTCTAGCGCTGAAAACAGTAAAATCGGATCGTACTGACCGTTGGCGCGCTTTTTTGAAATTATTAAATGTGCAAATCAATTGCTTACAACAAATTATTACGATGATTCCAATTTTTAATTGTACAATTTGATCACTTTAAGCAAAAAATAATTTGAGAGGCTTGGTTTTATTTTTTCAGGCAACATTTTATAATTTTTTTACAGATTAATGTTGATAATGTCTTGGAACATTGGAAAGCTATCTCAAAAATATTCAGTTTTTAATGATTTTCATTCTTTTGAATTGCTTGGAATGCTTTGAAACTCTTTCAAATCCTTTTAAATTCTGTTACCTTCATTGAAATATTCTAAATTCCACGGAATTTTCCAGCTGTATCTGAATTCCTTAAATTCGTGGAATTTCCTGGATTCGGAGTACTCTCTGAAATCCAGCGACTTCAAAATAAGGCAAAGAAATTAGAGGAATTCAGAAGAATTTAGGAAATTCAACAAATTCTATAAATTCAGTACAAATAAAAATTGGAATCATATTAATCTTGTCCCATATTTGTATATTATGTAAAGGCGGCCTTGATATTACAATTCTGCCGTGATTTGGGAAAACACCGTTCACTGCAAAATGAACGAAGCCGAGAAAATCGACGAAAACTGTTCGAATCTTTATTCGCGTGTATCGCGGATTCTTATTAATTTTCTGCATTTTTTGTTGTTGTTCTTGACTAATTTGCATACGATCTTTTCATTTTTGCAAGAAAAATTGTTAAAAAATGTTGATTAATTATCTAAAATGCAGTTAACGGTGTTGATTGGGATGCTGAAATTCGAGAAAACGCCGTAACGGGCAGTTACGGCTCTCTTCGAATTACGGACCTACGTAATAGGCCTGCCGTGATTTAAAAGAACGCAGTTCACGACAAAAGAATATAATAACTAATAATAAGTGCAGTAACGGCGTTTCTCGAATCACAAACCTTTTTTCTCGGGGTTCGATGATTCCGGAGAACGCCGCAAGCACTTACGGACCTCTCCGAAATCACGAAGGCTCGAAATCGCCGTCCAATAATTTTGGTAAAGTCCGTAACTGCTCATTACGGCGTTTTCTCGAATTTTGACGTCACGTATTTAGTCGTCTCTGATTTACGCCTGCAGTTAACGGTCAGTTACGGCTCTCTCTTCAAATCACAACTCGCCAATCTTTGCAGTTAACGGTGTTTTCCAAAAATTATGCAACAATTATTTTTAAAGTTATTAACAATTTAAAAAAATTATTTTAATAATCAGGTGTATCTTTTTTTCACGATTCCAACGATATAAAAAACTAATTTTTCGATTTATGCAGTTAACGGTGTTTTTCCAAATCACGACCAACGGCCATACCACGCTGAAAAAACCAGTTCTCGTCCGATCACTGAAGTTACGCAGGGTTGGTCGCGGTTAGTACTTGGATGGGTGACCATTCGAGAATACTGCGTGCTGTTGGCCCGTCGTGGGTATGGTGGGCCCACACTTGTAGTTATTTACTACAAGAAACTATCCACCTAGAAACACTACCCGAATCGGGTAGTGTCACGCCTACCCTGAAAGGGAAATGGCTTAATGGTATACTTACTTACGGCAGAATTATTATGTGTTTCAAACAACTTTTACATTTAATAATTTCAAATAAACACGACGCATGCGCAGTGCAGAAATAAATACATATTTCATGTTGTGACGTCACTAGCAAGATGTCTGCACACTGAGGGCCAAGCAATAATACTAATTGCATGGGGACTAAACATTATTTTTTTAATACCTTGGGAAAAAATTATTTCTCACCATAAGTATATTTTAATATAATTTTTGTTTTTTCAAAAGCTGTTCAATTACTTAATAAAATCGGTACAAAAAAATATCGATTTTTATTATATAATTGCACAGCTTTTGAAAAATAAACAATAATATCCAAATACACTTATGGTGAAAAATCATTTTTCTCCAAGTTACTAAAAAAATAATAAAACGCTGTTTTGAAAAAATATTTGTTGGAAATTTTATTTTTTAAAGTTCTTGGATTTCTCAAAAACAAATTTTTACACTGAATTGCTGAAAAAAATCCACTTTTTATTTTTTTAAATTTTGTTATTGATAGCTCACAATGTCTTCTACAATCTCTGTAAATATCAAAATGGGATCTCCTTTAGTTTTCGAGAAATTATTAAAAATGTACGCCGAAACGATGCACGCTAAAATTACAAATCTTCAATAAAAAATGAATCCTTAAACAAAGTATAGATCATCTTTCAGCTAAGTAGTTGAATTTTCAAACAAAAAAAGACGAATTCTCAACGAACAATTTTTTAATGTTTAATTAATAGCTAAATGTTCATAAAAAAGAAGACTTTTCAACAAAATGGTTACATATTCAACCAAAGAAATAAAAGGAAGAGATGAATTTCCAAATAAAATTATTAATCCTCCACCAAAAAATGAATTTTCAACAAAGTAGTTCAACTTTTAAGCAATTAGTTGATTTTTCAACTAAACAGTTGAATTTTTAACCAAAAGAAATTGAAGTTTCTACCAAGATAGATACATTTTTATACAAGAAAGATTTGTTGTTCAAGAAAGTAAACAAAAGTCTACCAAATTGTTGAATTTTTAAGTCCAAAAGACGAATTTTTATAAAGAGTTTGAATTTTTAACCAAATACACTAAAACTTGGATTTGAGCCCGGTTTTGGATCGGAAGTTCGGCTCAAATCCAGGCTCTCCGAACGTAAACATCAGGGCCGTGTGAACAGTGAGAGTGAACTGACGCAATGTGACGCAACATGACGCTGTTATCCATTTAGGCTATTTTAGTTAGGTTTTTTTTTCTTGTCCAAGTTCGGGTGTAGTTGAATTTTCTACTAAAATAGTTGAATTTTCAACTCACAGAAAAGGATTTTTTAACCAAATAATAGAATTTTTAACCAAAGAAGAATAATGCTCAGCCAAAAATATAATAATAAACTTTTCAATCAAAAAGAATGAAATGTCAAAGAAAAACCGTTCGAATTTCTTCTTGAGTTGTGTTAATTCAGTTCTCATTTAGTGGAAAACAAGAAAAAAATTAAAAGAGGAGAAAATGAAAAATATTGTGAAGCCTGCGATAAATAAATATTAATTTTGTTTATTTTTTAATACTTTAAAAATATTAGCTAGGAAAACTGAAAATTTTGTTTAAAAAATAAAGTTAATTTTCCTTTTAATATTAACATTCATATTATATTGATATTAATATATATTAATAGAGAATTGAATGTTTAATTTTAATAATTAATACCATTTTCAAATATTTAAATATTCCCGCCTTAATATTTCAAACATTGAAACGTATGGTGACATTGTCACGATGTCACGACCCGGGTATTGCGACCTCTGTATCTGTCGCGCCTTTACCGATCGGACTCGAAAGTAAACGCGGTCCGTTTAAAAAATGTTAGCCCTATAAAGATAGGTAAGTGAAAAAAAAGAAAAATACCAGTTATGAATGAATAAAATTTTATATGTCCACTTTTATTATTTATAATAGAAAGATGCTATTTTCTTTAATTACAAACGCTGTTTTCTAGTTAAGTTAAAATGTAAAGACTATACTCCCAGAGTAGAGAGAGAAGAGGCGACTTCTCAATTCAAGGGATAGTCAGAATCTGAATCTTTAAAATTTTGTCTTTGACCTCCGAGGGTCTTGGGCAAGGGTTCCAACTTCTGAATCTTACTTTTGGAAGTTTGTTTTATCCAATCAAAATTTTGGGTCCTCCCTTTGGAGGAGGGCTTTTAATCTAGGAAAACCCAATCAGAGTCAGAGTGAACACATGTTCTCGTTTTTCTTGACTTTTCTTGGGGCTCCTTGATTACCCTTATCCACCCTCGAGGTTGTGGCCAGCGGTCTACCACACCCACTTGAAATTTGACGCGCCTCTGCTCTCAACACTTGGGGTTATTACGACAATTTTAAAAGTCGTAAATGTCTGACCTAGGAAGGAAGAGTGTCAAAAATAATTTTATTTCTAAATATTTTTATTGCTGAGGGCTTGCATGCACTTAAACAGATCTTGGGAAAATTGTCTAGGAACTTGCAGGATCTCTGAACATTTCTTATTTTATATCTGTTTTAGTTTTGATAAAAACGTGGGAAACTATTATATTTCTCTTAACAAATCTTTTAACTTGTTTTTGAGACACTTCCTTCTTTTTAATATAGCACTTAAGTTTTATTTCACAATAGAAGAAGTGCTTAAACTGCACGTGAACTGACAGTTAAAATGTTTCTCAGGACAGAATTTAAGAGAGTTCGAAGCAGATACATATCCTTTTTTAAAAAGGGGACTAGACAGAAAATCTGTCTCTGTGACTTTTATGGCAAAAATAAAATATAGACTACCTTATAATCTAGGACATTCTTTTTCTGAGATGAGAAACAGATTTTCTAGCTCTTTTCTCATCTGTCTCGCTCTTGAATTTTATCGTGAAAATGATAAATTATAATTATAGTCTAAGTAGGTCATTACTTTGAGATGAGAAACAGATTTTTCTGTTTCTTTTCTCAGTTTGTCTCG
>CAKNYM010053093.1:0-31869 GCA_932195095.1 Andricus curvator
TCCGAGGCTACTTTATTGTTTGTATTATTCATGTTTAGATTGTACACAAATTCTAAAAACTAAAAATAAAGTCAAAAAATTTCCGAAGAATTAAAAAAAAATGCTTTTTTATAGAACAGAAGTTATAGTCTCTTATAGCAGACTGCTTTTTGTGGAATTCTTTTTACAAATTGAAAAATCGAATTATGGTAACTGTTTGATTTCAACGTGATAACCCAATAAATTTCTCATTCACTTATGTCATGCGAAAACTCATTTACTGTTTAAAATGCCGAGAGATTTACTAACTCACGATGACTATAACTTTTGTTGTATAAAAGCTAGAGTCAATTATTTTGTTTTGTTTTAAGGATAATTTAATCTTCTTCAATTTATTTTCACACAACTTTCATGTGGCATGTACAGGAGATGAAATGCTGTGCAAAAAAAGCAAAAGATTTAAAATTTTTTCACTGACAAATCAGTTTAAGAGGGCATAACTTCTGAACTATTCATGCCAGAACATTCTTTTTTTTTTAATTCTTCGGAAATTTTTGGACTTTATTTTTGGTTTTTAGAATTTTTACGAGAAATGGACCAGAATTGTGGAATCTTGAAGAAACTGATGTCTTCCACATATTTCTCAAAATCTGAAAGGGATCGGAAAGTCAATCAATATTAATCACACAGGAACTTATTTCGGGGGCAAAATTGAAGGTTTTTAGTACAGAAAACTTTACTTATTACTTGTTCCTTTCGAAAAAAATCATATAAATTGATCAAAAAACAACAAATATCGAGTTATTTTAAAAGGGGCCCTAACGATTTTTTTTCATAATCTGTAAAAATACTCAGGAGGCATCCCCAAAACATAATGTCTGAGGTACAAACTTTAGCCTGCTCATTTAAGTGAAACTTGATTCTGAGGAGGCGTGCGTACCTATCTGATTGTATCATTTTGTGGAAGACGCGATCTACGGACCAACCTATACCCTATCAATAGGTGTAAAAATAAAAATAAAAATAAAAAAATGACTAGAGATAAATGAAAGAATGCAGGCAGGTGTTGCAGGTAGACTTACCGATTACGTTGAGCAGGGCGAGAAGCTCGCAGAGGTAGTATCTGTACGCCCACCAATTGTGGTAGCGAAGATTCTCCCAAAGATAGTCCAAGAGCATCTTCTTCTTCGCCTTCTTCTCCCCCTCAGAACAGAGTCCGATGTCGAGGTCCATCATAAGAGCGTGAATCTTGCCGCCCTCCCAACCCTTCCAGAGCCATCGCGGCGTGTAGAAAAGTATCGCCTGAAAGGAGCAGATAAGGGAAGAATAAAAAAGGTAATTGCAATTTGCACGAAGAAACGCAGCGATCAATTATCCAAAGACAAGGAATCGAGAAAACTGCGTTCGGCATCCCGGCTGGCTGGCTATCCCCCTAGGAGCGTCGAACGCGGCATTTATTTATTATCCCGTACAGAGTGCGTATCAATAGGGGAAGATAAAAAAGTGTCGATAGCGCTTTTTTTCGTGTCCGGATAAATTCAAATTCAAGGCCGACTAATCCCTGAAAGGCTCGATGTCGATAAATCTCAACCCTGGGAATATAAACCTCCATGGTCTCTCGCGATCCATTCTGAGAGCTTGTAATAGATAATTACTTAGCCGAGGGGTCAATTACTCGCATTTTTGGTGTATACTTAAACCGAGGCCCTCATTTATTTTCATTGCAACTCGCTCGAAAAAAACCTCTGAATTTTTTAATAAAAAGCTTCTAAAAGCTTAAAGTCTCCCGAATTCAACGATATAATCACTTTTATCCGAAGAAAATTTCAGGATTTTTCGCCCTCCTTTCGCAAGAGTCGACTTTCACCTGTTCCCAGAAAGCATTCGACGTGAGCCAAAATCTGCAGAAATTTCATACATATTCTTTCAACATTGTTTAATAAAAATTCTGAAATATTCAATAATTTACTTTTTACTTTCAATATCTTGAGAACGAATGAAAATAAGATGCCGTTCATGGCTTCAAATGTGCAGTTTTGTGATACGAGTGCAGTGCAATAATTAAATTTATTTATATTTCTGACTTCAATCAGTGTTGGCACGTAGGCGGCACAGCAGACATGTGGTAAATTTAAATTAAAAAAATTCACAAACAAGTGGTGGAAAAAGGTACTATTTTGATGACAATAGTAACTCTAGAAGCAAGCCGATTATCCTGAATAGATGTACTTTTACTTTTACTTTTTTTGTTTAACTGAATAGATGTATTTTTTGTACCACTTGTCCCGCTGTGTCACCCACATACTAACACTGATTAAAGTCAGAAAAATTCAAAATCATATTTCTTGCGTAATAATTATTTTATCATATATTTAATTATTGCACTGCATTCGCATCACAAATCCTTTGAATTTGGAAGACTTAAGGCTTTCAGATACTTTTTATTGAAATATTCAGAGATTTTTTTGAGCGAGTTGCAAACGAAATAAGTGAGGGACCTCGACTGTTGGTCGCGAATTTAAATTGCAAGATTGCATGGGGTTGCAAAAGATTGCATATATATGTGACAGATAAATATTGCATGAGATTATAAAAATAGGTAATTCATCATAGAAAATCATTACGTAAAAAAATTATAGGATAATCAGCATTGGGATTCATAATACACAAACATTGAAGGAATTAGCATGAAAAGTAGAGAAACTACAAAGGAGCGATTTGAAATATATGAAAACCTTTTAAAATATCTTGCAATCCCTTGATGCATTTGGAAATATTTTTTAATTCTTTAAAATCACTTAAAATCTGTAGAATCGTTAAAAATCCCTTGAAATCTTTGGAAATCCTAAAAAATTCTTTGAAATATTTTGACATTTTTTATACTCATTGAAATCCTTTAGAATTCCTTTGAAATCTCCTATAACACAGCCACACAAAAAAAAAATCTTTTTTCGGGTCTGGAGGTCAGACTATGTTTACTATATGTTTTTGGGGTCGCTGAATCCGAATCCGAGGTCCAAAAACCCCCCTGCACGTCAGGGTTCTGACATAACCTCAAAAAACCTCATAAAAATCTCTTTCCGGGTCTGGAGGTCAGACCATGTTTAATATATGTTTTTTGAGGTCGCTATATCCGAATCCGAGGTCCAAAAACCCCAGAACGTCAAGGTTCTGAGATAACCTCAAAAAACCTCAAAAAAAATTTTTTTGAGTCCGGGGGTCAGACCATGTTTATTATATGTTTTTTAGGTCGCTGAAAAATCGTCTCTTTTTCACTTCCCTGACGTGCTGGAGTTTTTACACTACGGAATCGGATTCAGCGACCCTAAAAACATATAGTAAACATGGTCTGACCCCCGGACTCGGAAAAAAAGTTTTATGAGGTTTTCTGAGGTTATCTCAAGATCCTGACTTGCTGAGATATTTTTGACCTCGGATTTGGATTCAGCGACCCCAAAAACATATAATAAGCCTAATCTGACCCCCGGACTCGAAAAAAAATGTATGAGGGTTTTTGAGATTATGTCAGAACCCTGACGTGCTGGGATTTTTTGGACCTTGGATTCAGATTCAGCGACCGCGAAAACATATAGTAAACTTGGTCTGACCTCCAGGCCTGAAAAAAGATTTTTTTGTGTGGCTGTGTAATCATTGGAGATTTAATAAAATCTTTCAATCTTATGAAATTCCTTGAAAAGTTTAAATGTCACTTGCTGGCCAACGTTCAATAGAAATCCCTTGAAACCTTTGGAAATCCTACAAGATTTTTGGAATCCCTTGCAATTTTTTTAATCTCTTGAAATCCTTTCGAATTCCTTAAAATACCCGGAAATATTTAGAAAACGTAAAAATCCATTCAAAAAGTATAAATAACTTGGAAACCCTAAAATAGAAATTAAATTAAACTTATTCATTAAATTTTTTTAAAAAGTGGTTTAAATCTCTAGAATTGTTTGAAATTTTGTATAGTTATTGGAATCCTTTAGAATTCCTTTGAAATCTCCTATAATCATTGAAGATTTAATAAAATCTTTAAATCTTATGAAATTCCTTGAAAAGTTTAAATTTCACTTGCTGTCCAAAGTTCAGTAGAAATCCCTTGAAATCTTTAGAAATCCTACAACATTTTTGAAGTCCCTTGCAATTTTTTTAATCTCTTGAAATCCTTCCGAATTCCTTAAAATACCCGGAAATATTTAGAAAACGTGAAAATCCATTCAAAAAGTATAAATAACTTGGAAACCCTAAAATAGAAATTAAATTAAACTTATTCATTAAATTTCTTTAAAAAGTGTTTTAAATCTCTAGAATTCTTGGAAATCTTTTGAAATTTTTTATACTCATTGAAATCCTTTGGAATTCCTTCGAAATCTCCTATAATCACTGGAGATTTAATAAAATCTTCAAATCTTATGAAATTCATTGAAAAATTTAAATGTCACTTGCTGTCCAAAGTTCAGTAGAAATCCCTTGAAATCTTTGGAAATCCTACATTGAAATCCCTTGAAATTTTTGTAATCTCTTGAAATCCTTTCGAATTCCTTAAAATACCCAGAAATATTCAGAACACGTGAAAATCCATTCAAAAAATATAAATAACTTGGAATCCCTGAAATAGAAATTAAGTTAAACTTATTCATTAAATTTCTTTAAAAAGTGGTTTAAATCTCTAGAATTCTTTGAAATCTCTTGAAATCTTTCAAAATCCTACAATATTCTTTGAAGTCCTTTGAAATTTTTTTAATCTTTTGAAATCTTTACGAATTTCTTAAAATATCCGAAAATATTTTGAAATTCCTTGAAATTCGTGGAAATATTTTAAAATTCTTTCAAATTCCTTAAAATTATCGAAAACGTTTGGAAATCTTTAAAATCCCTTGAAATGTTTGGAAATCCCATAATATCCCCTGGAAGTCCCTCGAAATTGGTTGAAATAGTGTCGAATCCCTAAGCATCTCCTGATATGTTTGAAAATCTTTAAAACCTTGTCAAACTTGTTTACAATGTAAAAAATTTATTTGCAATGTAAAAAATTTGCTTAAAATCCGTGAAAATTCCTTGAAATCCCTCAAAATTGGGTCAAATCCTATTTTATTCAAATCAATCAATAATTCGAATTAACCAAACCTTTTAGATTTTCTACGACTTTTTTCATGAAATCTTTTGACATTTTTAAAAATCTTTTGAAATTTTTTGAAATCTTTTTATAACATTTTATTCAAAAATTAATTGTCAATAATAAGAAATCATTAAACATTTTTCGAGGAATCTTGAGATAATGTTTTTATTCTCTTTTAACCTTTCAAAATTCCTAAAAAAAAGCTTCTCAATTTTTTGTACGTAATCTTCAAAAATATAAATATTGTTTCACATTTTTTGATATCTTATCAAGTTCAAAATTATTTTTTAATCATTAAAAAACTTTTATATATCTCTTAATCTTATTCGAATTTATTCTAAAATTTTGTATTTTTGCAAAATTGAAACATTTTGCTGTAAAATCTTCTACATTCTTTTTCGAAATTCTAGAAAATTATTTGCAATTTTTTAAAATCTTTTTCAACTATCTCTTAAAAATCATTTTCCGAAAGGAAAATTCATTTTTGAAAATAAAAAAACCATTTTTCCCAGGAATCTCAAGAAAATTTTTTTTTCTCTTGAAATCTTTCAAAACTCTTAAGAAGCTTCTTTTGTTTCGAAATCTTCAAAAAATGTGCATTTTGTTTTAAATGTTTTTTCGAGTCTTTTCAAAACGTCTAAAACATAGAAATATCTATTAAAATAATTCAAAGTTGCCCTAAAATTGTTTAAAATCCTGAAAGATTAAAAAAAAAGGTCTTAATATCTTCCAGATCCTTTTTCGACATATTTTTAATTCTTTCAAACTTACAATTAATCTTTTAGGATAAAGCCTAAATCATTTAAAATTGTCCCTGAAATGTCCAAAGAAGTTTATAAATTATAGCGTGGTAGCAAATTATTAAGAACATATTTATATCCTAACATTAAAAAGACATTTACAATTTAAATGTTTTTTTTATCAATAATGTTTAGGAAAAATCATAAATTAATGGTTAAGAGTTTATGAATAGAATCATTTTGTCATTTTTAAAAAATAGAATAAAAGAGTTAAGAACAGAATGGTCGAATTTATTATTAGAGAATAATTTACAATTTAAGCTTTTTCTCATAGTAATAAATGTTTCGAATTAAAATTCCTGATTTGGAAAATATAGAAACAAAAACAGATTTTAATTTTCCATAAAGAACAGTTGAATGCAATAAAAAAGACGAATTTTCAACAAAATAGTTCAATTTCCCACCAAAAATATAAATTTCAAGCATAAATCTTAATTTTCTACAAAAAAATCGAAATTTCAACAAAATACATGAATTTACAACATAGAAAGACAAATTTTCACCAGAAATGAAATAGTTTATTTTACAACTGAAAAATATAAATTTACAATAAAAAATTGAATAGTAGAATTTTCAGTTAAGAAAATTTATTTCCAACAAAAAAAAATATATTTTTTAATAAAATAATTCAATGTTTCACCGGTATAGTTCAGTTTTTAACCAAAAAGATAACTTTTCAAGCAAGAAGATTTATTTTCTACGGAAAAAACAAATTTTTAACCCAAAAAATGCATTTACAACTAATTAGTTGAATTTTCAACAAACTACATGAATTTCCAACTAAGAAAGGCAAGTTTCCATCAAAAATTAAATACTTGGATTTTTAAGAAAAACGATAAATTTAAAATAAAAAATAGAATAGTTAAATTTTCAGTTGAAGAAATCATTTTCAACCAAAAAAGACGAATTTTTAACAAAAGACATGAATTGACGTAGAATAAAATAGTTACATTTTCAACTAAAAAAATACATTTACATTAAAAAAAGATATAGGTAAATTTGAAATTAAAAAAATTTATTTTCTACCAAAATAAAAAAATATTCAACAAAATAATTGAATTTTTCATCAACATAGCTTAATTTTTAACAAAAAGATGAATTTGAAGCAAAAACATTTATTTTATACCAAATAAAATTGTTAACAAAATACTTGAATTTTCAAGCAAATAGTCAAATTTTTAACAAAGTAGTTCAGTTGTCAAGCAAGAATATGAATTTTGAAGCAAGAATTTCAACAAAAAACATGAATTTTCGACTATGAAACACCAATTTTTAACAGAAAATGAACTAGTTAAACTTTTAGTTTAAAAATAAATTGTGCATCAAAATAACGATTTTCGAACAAAATAGTTAAATTTTCAACGAAAAAGATAAATTTTCAACTAAAATCAATCATCTTCAACCAGAAAAATGATTTTTTTTTAAAGTAGTAGAATCTTCAACGTAAAAAGATACATATTCAACTAAAAATGGAATAGTTAAATTTTCAAGAAAAAATATTATTAATTTTTGACCAAAAAAATGCCAACAATATTGTAAAATTTTTAACCAAATAAATGAATGTTCTGCCAAAATAGTTTAATTTTTAACGCAAAAAGATGAATTTTCAGCAAAACAATTGAATTTTCAAGAAAAAATGGAATAGCAAAATTATTGGTTAAGAAAATTACTTTTCAACAAACAAAAAACAACAAATTTTTAACGAAACAGTTGAAAAATATTTGTGTTACATATGTAAATTACTCCGAATTAACTTGATTGACCAGGATTACAAGTGGATTATTCTGGATTATATGTGGATTAGAAGTGGATTAAAAGTGAATATTTGCATTACCTGAATTACTTCAGATTAGAACTGGATCACGCTGGATTAGAATTGTATTACTCCATATTAAAACTGGATTACTCCAGGTCAGAACTGGATTACTCTAGATAAGAACTTGATTTCTTCAGACTAGAACTGGGCTACTAGAACTAGAACTAGATAACTCTGGATTACAAGTGGATTGCTTTATGTAACAACGGCATTTTTTCGGATTACAAGTGGATTACTCTGACTTACAACTGGATTACTCCTGAATACTGGGATTACTCTGGATTACTTGAATTTCTCCGGATTAATCGGATTACAGCGAATTACAAGTGAATTACACCGGAAACCGAGATTACTCGAAATTGCTTGAATTACGCGGATTACTCTGGATTCCTTTGATCACACCGGATTACAATGTCAGATAATTGAGTGGTCCAGCGGCTTACCAGAGTTGTTTTCCCTCTTGATTAGACCTCTTTGTGACAAGACATTCCAGTTGATAAATTATTCTTTTGACCCATATAAATATATACAATAACATGAAGATTGATAGACTACCTTTTCTTAGCACCTTTCATACCTTTCATCCCCTGGAGGTACAAATTAGCTTCTTCAGTGGGTCTAAAAGACGAAGCCATTAGCACTTACAATCAAAGAAGTGTTCTTCAAACTTCAGAAAGCCTTTCAAGGTGTAATTTGTCTTCTACAAGGTTGCATGTTAATTTTCAACTGTCACGTGTAAGTGACTAAAGAGTGTTGATCAGAAGAACGAGTCCGCATATTACATCCTTTAATTCCCTTAAGGACTTCAGTGGAACAATAAAAGTAAAATGAGAGTGAAGCTCCATATAAGAGTCATCATAAACGCTAAGTGGTTTACATTTTTCATATGTTTGATATCTTGCCAACATGTGGCAGGTGACTTGCGGTAGGATCATTATTGTTGGAGGTACCTCACAGATGGCGTGTAATCGCCTGTCATCATTTCGCATTATAAATGAAAATTTAATCACTGAATTGTGCGATAAGTGATATACATTTTAGATAACTAGTATTAAGATTTAATCATTTGCGAAATGTATTTTTGTCTAAATTATAATTGTTTACCAACGTAATTTTAATCTAATTAATCCAATTGATTTAAGATGTAAGTATAAAGGTGAGAATTATATATTATTGTTATTGGTCCTGGTTACACCGGCGAGCCTACGAAATGTTAAAATTCATTTGGAAATTATAGAAACAAAAACAGATCTTAATTTTACGTCAAAAACAGTTGAATGCAATAAAAAAGACGAATTTTAAACAGAATAGTTCAGTTCCCTATAAAATTCAAGCCGAAATCTTTGTATAGGCATTCATCTATTTGAACAATAAGCTAGCTCAAATGAGAGTGGCCAGATTTCTCTCAGGCTTAAGATGATTGCAGCCCAAAAATTTATTATTATTATTGTCTTGTTAGGCTGGTTAGGTTAAAGACATATTGTCTCATGTTTTTTATTTTAGAACCCAGGTGAAGCAGAGGTCTATACACGGGTCACCTTCACTGCTAACGTATCATTGAAGTCCTTTAGCATGATTACATACACCGCAAGTCGACACCACTTCACTAGGTACGAGCCTGTAAAAATTTTTCTTTTACTAAGGTCGGCTTAGAATCACTGTATGAATTAATTCACAACCAGTGATAACCCGCGGCTGCAAACG
This sequence comes from Andricus curvator, assembly GCA_932195095.1. Taxonomy (NCBI): domain Eukaryota; kingdom Metazoa; phylum Arthropoda; class Insecta; order Hymenoptera; family Cynipidae; genus Andricus; species Andricus curvator. The sequence goes on from CAKNYM010053093.1 coordinate 9,419, forward strand.
AGTTTGTTAGAAGTACTCGCATTTGCCTGGACGTTTGGCCAGAGGAGAGGAAAACTGCAGAAAACCACCTCCCGAGTTCAGCCGGTTTTCCAAAAATCGAGTTTGAAGGCAGACATTCGACCCTATCCATCGAATTGCACACAATCATCCTTCGCGTCAAACATCCCGCTCGAAATTAGTAGTTAAAACGCAGCGAATACACAACCCAGTCATACGTCGCAGATGGTCACCCATCCGAGTTCTATCCGTAATTTTGGTAATCCAGAGTAATTCACTTGTAATCCACTTATAATCCACTTATAATCCACTTGTCATCCAAATAATTCAGAGCAAATAATTCAGGTATCCAAGCACTCCACTTCTAATCTAAAGGAATCCCCTTGTAATCCAGGTGATTCGAAGCAATGTAGTCCAAGTAATTAACTTGTATTCCAGGATAATCTAGGTAATTATTATTATTATACCATTAAGCCATTTCCCTTTCGGGGTAATGGGAGTAATTTACATAGGTAATCCAAATAGTTTTGAACTATTTTGTTGAAAATATACTGTTTTTTTTTTGTTTGTTAAAAATTAATGTTTTCAACTGAAAATTTAAGTATTCCATTTTTGGTTCCAAATTGATTTTTTTTAGTTGAGTATTTTCTTAAAAATTCGAGTTTTTCAGTAGAAACTAAATCTCCTTCGTTAAAAATTCCTAATTTGGTTGAAAATTCAACTATTTGGTGAAAAACTACTCTTCCTATTTTTGAGTTGAAAATTCAACTACTTTCTTGAAAATTCGTTTTTTTTGGTACAAAATTAATGTTCTTACTTAAACCTAATGTTTAAGGTTAAAAATTAATTTTTGTTGTTTGAAAATTCATTTTTTCAACTGAAAATTTGACTATTCCCTTTTCAATTATAAATGTACCATTTTTAGTTAAAAATTCAATTATTTGATTGAAAATTCAACTATTTTGTTGAAAATTTGTTTTTTTGGTAAAAAATTAATTTTTTGAATTGAAAATGTAACTATTCCATTTTCGGTAGGAAAGATATCTTCTCGGTTGGCAATTAATGCTTATGGTTAGAAATTCAATTAGTTGGTTCCAATTAATACACTTTGTACGAAAGAGGATTTTGTGAAATGCATTTTTTTTGTTGTGGAAAATTCAACTGTTTTGTTGAAAATTCGTCTTTTTCGGTTAAAAATTAAACTATTTGATTAACATTTAATATTTTTGGTTGGATATTCATCTTTTTGGTAGAAAAATTAACTAATTTTTTGAAAAATTGTTGTTCTTTAGTTGAAAATTTATTTTAATTAAAAATTTAATTGTTTTGTTGAAAATTCGTCTTTTGGGTTGAAAATGCAACAATTTTGGTAAAAAATTTATTTCTGTGGTTGAAAATTTAACTATGTATACCATTAAGCCATTTCCCTTTCGGGGTAGGCGTGACACTACCCGATTCGGGTAGTGTTTCTAGGTTAGTTTCTTGTAGTAAATAACTACAAGTGTGGGCTCACCACACCCACGATGTGCCAACAGCACTCAGTTTTCTCGAATGGTCACCCATCCAAGTGCTAACCGCGCCCAACGCTGCTTAACTTCGGTGATCTGACGAGAACTGGTTTTTTCAGCGTGGTATGGCTGTTGGTATTAACTATAATGTTGATAATTCGTTTTTTTTATGAAAATTAATTTTTTGCCACTAAATTTTAACTATTCCATTTTTAGTTGTGGAAAATTTAACTGTTTTGTTGAAAATTCGTCTTTTTCGATTAAAAATTAAACTATTTAATTGACATTTAACCTTTTATTCATCTTTTTGGTAGGAAAATTAACTACTTTGTTGCTCTTCAGTTGAAAATTTATTTTTTAACTAATTATCCTACTATTTTAGTTGAAGATTCATAATTTTAGTTAAAAATTCTTCTCTTTGGTTGAAAATTTAATTGTTTTATTGAAAATTCGTCTTTTGGGTTGAAAATTCAACAATTTTGGTAAAAAATTCATTTCTGTTGTTGAAAATTGAACTATAATGTTGATAATTCGTTTTTTTCGTTGAAAATTAATTTTTTGTCACTAAAATTTTAACTATTCCATTTTTAGTTGTAGTTTTAACTGTTTTAGTTAAAGTTAAACTACTTGGTTGAAAATTAAAGTATTTCATTAAAAATTCAGTTTTCTGGTCCAAGATTCTTGGTTTCAGTTGAAAATAGTTTGGTTGAAGATTTAACTATTTTCTCGAAACGTCTTTTTTTATTAAAAATTAATTTTTTTGAACTGGAAATATAACTGTTTAATTTTTGGTGAAAATTTGTCTTTCTTAGTTGAAAATTCATGCATTTTTTAAGAAATCTCGTTTTTTTTGTAGAAAATTTAGATTTTTGCTTAAAAATTCATCTTTTTGTTTGAAAACTCAACTCTTTTGTTGAAAATTCAACTATTTTATTCAAACTTCAGGTATTTTGTTAAAAATTCGTTTTTTTTCGTAGAAAATTAATCTTCTTCCTGGAAAGTATTCATCTTCTTGGTTAAAAAGTGTACTATTATATTTTTGGATAAGGATTCATTTTTTTGTTTAGAAATTTTATTATTTAGGTAAAAATAAATCTGCTTTGTTTGCAATCAAATAATTTTGTTGAAAGACGTCCTTTCTGGTTGAATAGTCAACTCTTTTGTTGAAAATTTGTTGTTTTTTTGTAGAGGATTCGTCTATTTTGTTGAAAATTAGTCTTTTTTGGTTTACTTCAACTCTTTTTGATTTAAAATTAGAATCTGTTTTGGTTGGAATATTAACTATTACATTTTTCGCTGAAGATTCATATCTTGCTTAAAAATTAATCTACTTTGTAGAAAATACAAAAATTTGATTAAATAGTCACTTTATGGTTGAAGATTTATCATTTTAGTTGAAAATTCATCTATTTGATTTGAAATTTATTATATATATAATTAAAATTATTATTTTATTATTATTTATTCATTTTTTTCTTGAAAAATTGCAATGGGTTGAAAATGTATTATATAACTAAAAATTTAACTATTCCAGTTGAATTTTCATATGTTTAGTTGAAAATTCAGAAAATTTTATAACTAGGCATTGACAATTAAATTATTTTTTATTTGGAAATGTTAAAAAATATTTAATATTTGAAACCTAACTAAAGAAAACAATGTCGAATTGAAAGACTTAAAATTGTGAAATTCCAAACTGCAATCTTGTTTTGTAATCTTTTTTTAATTTTAACTTTTGAATGGAATATTAATTTTGACAATTTAAACTTAAAAGTTAAAATTTTGCAATTTTTAGGTTCTACAATTAAAAATTCTAGAAATTCGATAATTTACATTAGAAATGTTTTCAATTTTGAAGATTTAGAATTGAAAGCTCGACTATTGATCTTCAAAATCATAAAAATTTAAGAATTTGTATTTATACATTTTTTAAATTAAAGAGTTTTCGAATGTAAGTCTTCAAAATTTAAGAATTTTGAATTGCTAATCGTGAAAATTGAAGAATTTTCAATTGCAAATCTTAAAAATTGCATTATTTAAAAAAAAAATGTTTAAAACTACATACAGTCGACATTTCTTTAATTTGAAAGATTTAGAATTGAAAACTTGACTTTTGATTTCCACAATCATCAAAATTTAAAAATTTTTGTTTATAGTTCTTAAAGATTATAGAGTTTTCAATTATAAATCTTAAAAATTGAAGAATTTTGAATTGTAAATCGTTAAAATTGAAGAGTTTTTAATTATAGGTCTTCATAATTGAACTATTAACATATTTTCCAAATCACATACTTTTTAAACATATTTATATCTTAAAAATGGAATAATTTGTAAATTCATATTTTTTAAATTCAAGAATAATTTTTGATTGTAACTTTTCAAAATTGTGGAACTTTATATCAAAAATTTCTGCAATTGGATATTTTTTAATTTGGACAATTCACCATTAAAAATTGTATAATTTTTAAGTTTTGCAATTTGAAAAGCTATAATTTTGTTGATTTAAATTTGAAATTTCTTCAATTTCAAAGACTTGGAATTGAAAACTTGACTTTTTATCTTCAGAATCATTCAAATTTAAGAATTTTTAATTATACATTTTTTAAATTCCAGAGTTATTAATTGTTCAAAATTGAACTATTGAAAAAAAACTTTCAAAACTACATCATTTTAAATTCCATACATTAAAAATTGAAGAATCTTTAATTACTAATCTTTAACATAAAACTATTTTAGAAAGATGTTCAATTTTTTATAATTTTAAACTATAAACATTCAAAACTTTGCTTCCAATTCTTGCTGCGATAAAATCTTATATTTAAATGAAAGTTAAAGATTACTGAAAGCCGATTAAAATTATCATGAAAATTAAAATTAAATAAGAATTTAATAAAAGCCGATGTAGCTATTTTAATATTTATTTATATGATTATTAATTATATTTTATACTCTCTTTATAAGATATCAAATTCTTACAATTAATAGACAATATTTGTTTTGTGGATTTTTGAATTCTTTGGTCATCATGTAAAGTGGGCTACTGGTGGCATTTTCATTTGTCAATTGTCAAAATAACTGTCAAGTCAACGAATCAGTGAAGTTGAATCAGCGATGGATTTATGACAACCTGACAAGTGAGAAGCGCCAAAAGCATAAGCCAATTCTCTAGCGCTTCTTGTAAATCTACATTTTAAAATAAATTTGGTAAATAATTCTGAATTTAGAACTCGAAAGTATTACCCTAAATTAAACTTCTAATATTAGATTAAATTGATGAAACTGAAGTTCAAAAGTGTCAAGCCTAACTCAATAGTAATTGAAAATTTTCATGACTTAGAAGCCTTTGAAGAGACGCGCCTTCAATTTTAGAAACTTTAAACACTTTTACTGATTGAAAAACTAAAAAAATGAACAGCTCAATCCTTCTGATGTAAAAAATCACTTTCTACCAGCCTAAAAATGTTCGGTTCGACTCACAATATTCTATGCACACAAGATTAGGAATTTCCGGCCGCATGATTAAGTGACCAAATCTCTTCCAAGTATTTGATTAACATCCAGCTTAGTCAGTCCGAAAAATATAAACTCCCACGCAAACATTTTTTATTTTTACTGCATTTTTACTACTTTACTTGACTTTACTGGACACAAAAAAGAATAAAATCTCAAGTTCTGGGGTTAAAAATGTGGCAAATTTTCAGAAAGAGAAAATCGCAAACAAAGTGTACTCTTAGGAGTAGTGAATCGGGATCACAGTCCGCCCCCTTTTTACCTTACTAGACTATCATAGGCACGCGCACGCTAACTTTTTAATTAAAATTATTTCAATTATTATTTTATTTTATGTAAAGAAATATTTGCATAATATTGTTTTTATAATTGTATTGTATCTTATTATAGTATTTAATTATTATAATATTTTTTTAAAGTAAAAGATAGTACAGGTTATGATTAGCTTCTTGTTCGACTCAATCGACGTGAAATTTGAAAAGCTTTCTAACGGTTTTTTTTCTAGCTTAATTCAGTGCTGAGATAACCACGAAAAAAGAGAGACGTGTTTTTGATACGATTTTTTTTAGTAGACTGACAATTCTGTCCGGTACTCTACTCATTTCACAACATCACGAACATTTAAAAAATGTTATAATTGTAATAGACGTATTTTAAACATAAATACACATTCATTATACAAATTATAGCCAACATTCAACTTCATAAACTTAGAATAAATAATCAATTTAGGTTACGTAATTAAATAATACAAACAATTATTTTCATTGAAACATTAAAATAATTTTTACTTCATACTTTTTTTAAATTTGAACTTTCCTATCTGAAAATTTGATTGATTAATAACCTTTTAAACAAATTCAAGAAAAAACTGAAACATATGCATAATATAATTTTGAAAATTGAATTGAAATACTTAATTCACAACATCACAAACATCTCAAGGAATTATGTAATTGAAATAGAGGTATTTTAAATATAAAAATAACTTTATTATACAAATTATAGCCAATATTGAACTACATAACCTTAAAGTAAATAATTAGTTTATGTTACTCAATTTAAAAAATTCAAATTCAACCTTTATGTAATTTAATATTGTGAAAAAAATTATTCTGGTAATAATTAATTAATCAGTCCCGAACATAAAATGCAATAATCAATTATTTTCATTAAAAAATTCAAATCATTTTTACTTAAAATTTTTTTCAAGTTTAAACTTCAATTTCTTAAAATTGTATTTATTAATAACGTTTTAAACTAATTCCAGAAAGAAATAAAACATATGTACATATAATTTTAAAAATTAAATGCAGATACTCATTTCGCAACATCACAAATATTTTTAAAAATTATATAATTGTAATAGGAGTCTTGTAAATATAAACAAAATTTTATTATACAAATTATAGAAAATATTTAACTACATAAACCTAAAGCAACTAATCAATTTATGTTCATTAATCGAGAAAAAATTAAAATTCCATCTATATACAATGTAATATTGTGAAAAAGATTAATTAGCTAATAATGAGTTAATCAGTTCAAAACATAAAAAGCAATAAAAAATTATTTTCATCAAACATTCAAATAATATTCACTTCATTTTTTTTATTTAAACTTTAATCTCTGAAAGTTTGATTCATTAATAACCTTTTAAACTAATTCCAGACAAAAATAAAGCATATGAACATATGATTTTAAAAATTGAATGCAGATACTCATTTCGCAACATCACAAATATTTCAAAAAATTATATGATTGGAATAGGAGTATTGTGAATATAAACAAACTTTATTATACAAATTATAGCTAATATTCAACTACATAAACTTAAAGCAAATAATCAATTTATGTTCATCAATCAAGAAAAAATTAAAATTCCATCTATATACAATGTAATATTGTGAAAAAGATTAATTAGCTAATAATTAGTTAATCAGTTCAAAACATAAAAAGCAATAAAATAATTCTTTTCATCAAACATTCAAATAATGTTCACTTCATTTTTTTAAAATTTAAACTTTAATTTCTGAAAGTTTTGTTTATTAATAACCTTTTAAACTAATTCCAGAAAAAAATCAAAGATATGTACATATAATTTTGAAAATTGAATTCAAATACTCATTTCACATCGCAAGCATTTAAAAAAATCATAAAATTGGAATAGAGGTATTTTAAATATAAACTTTTATTATAAAAATTGTAGCGAATTTTCAACTACAAAACCCTGAAGGAAATAATCCATTTATATTAATTCATTAAAAAATTAAAATTCAATCTGTGTGTAATTTAATACTGTGAACAAAATAAGTCAGGTAATAATTATTTCATCAGTTCAAAGCATAGAAAACATTCAACAATTATTTTCATTGAAACATTGAAATAATTTTTACTTTATATATACATATATATTTTTTAATTTGAACTTTAATTTCTGGAAATTTGATTGATTAATAACCTTTTAAAATTCAAACTAAGTCCAGAAAATGTAAATTTTAATAGAAAAATAACAGCGTGTCAAGAAAATCGATAAATAATTACAACATATGGAACTATAATTATTTTGAAAATTTAATTCAGATACTCATTTGAAAACATCACAAATAAAAAAAAAATATATATATATATTTATATATATATATATATATATATATATATATATAATTGGAATATAAGTATTTATTTTAAACATGAATCAAATTTTGTTATACAAAATTATTTTTATTCAAACGTTTAAATAATTTGGTTATGTAATGTAATAATGCGAAAAATTGTAATTAAAAAAAATTACATATACGAGTACTTGTATTGCCATGTTAATTGTAAATCAGCGGATCAAAATACATCGCATAAATGTAGAAAAATTCTTGAAATACAAAAAATACATAAATTGTACTTTATAAAATAGCATTGCGGTAGCGCCACGAACTGAGACTATTTTCTCATTCATCCCGTAGAACATAGTATAATTATATCGACCGAAATAGAACGCGCATAAATGATAGTAGAACATATGTGACTTAATGAGAATTGTAGAAAAATTACTAAAATACATTTTACATCGTATATTGAGAAAGTCAATGATAATTTACCTAAATTAAATAAATTTATAAAAATTAATGAAATACATTTTACGTATTAGGCAGAATGATAATTGAGTGAAGAATATTATTCATTTTACTTAATTATTGCATATCTTACGTATTGAATAGCAAAGATGTTGTTAAATAGATCTGGATAGTTAGAGCTCTTATTGAATGTAGTAGAAAAAAAAACGAAATCATTATCGGAGATCGATAAACTCAGGAATTTAATTTTTTACTTCTGTAGATTTTAATTTTAAATCAAAATATTGCCCTAAGAGTAAAAAAAATGTCTGGTACAATTCTCAACAGCAATGGAGGTTAGCTGTTTTTATATGAAGGATTCCCTTATTTCCCTTTAAATTTAAGAAATTCCCTACAATACCTAAAATCCCGGTACAATGTTTTCGAAAAAGCATCATGGAGTGATGAATTATGAACATGGATCAAATCACGAATTTTGAGGAGAATGAAGATCGATTGAATAATGAAAAACTGGTCCAGCAAAAAGTTCATCTGTCACTGATGCTTTCAAAGAGAATAATTATGTTTTTTCAATTCTGGATTGATTACTGAGAAAACAAAGAAATGTGTTATCGAAATATGATGAATCTGGTAAAAAATTGCTTTCTGGTAAAAAAGTAATCAAATGTCATTATTTGATTGAACTTGTAATTTATAGAATCGCAGGAATCACAATCCGTCACCTTTTTCCCCTTCGCCCCTTTTTTAGCCTTAATTAAAAAAATTTCCTGAAACACCTAAAAGAGAGAATTTCGACACAATTTTCCCCTACCCTCCATTTTTTACTAAGTTTCGATTCATTTTATAAGAATCATGAACAGAAATTCATGGAATTTTAGAAAACAAGACGCTTTGAAAGAGATTCTTTTTGATGATATCAATTTCAAATATTTCCTAAACGATTTATTGAATAATATTTTATATTTAAAATCCATTCTGCAGTTGCATAATTTTTTTAAAATAAAATTAATGCAAGTACTGATTTTTAGATTTAATTAGAAATGCTTCAAATTTCTGATACTTTAGGTGAAAATGTTGAAGTTTCAACAAAATAGATGCATTTTTAACCAAATAGCTGAATTTTCAACCAAAAAGATCGATTTTTAACCAAGAAGATTAATTTACTACCAAAAATAGAACGAATTTTTAACAAAATATTTCAATTATTTACGATATATATCAACCTTTAACCAAGAAAGATTTTTCAGACAAGAAAGAATAGAAATTCCAACCAAATTGTTGAATTTTCTGCAAAATTGTTCAATTTTTAAGCCAAAAATATGAGTGTTCTTCAAAAGATTTTAATTTTCAAACTAAAATCTGAATTTTCAATATGAAAGTTAATTTTCAACGAAAAACAATGAATTTTTAACAAAATATTTCAATTTTTTACCATATAAATAAATGTTCAACCAAGAAAATTTTGTTAGACAAGAAAGAATAGAAATTTCAAACAAATTGTTGAATTCGATGTTGAATTTTTATTCAAAAAAGAATAATTTTCTACAAAACAGCGAAAGTTTTAACTGAATATTTGAATTTTTGACTAAATAGTTGAATTTTCTACTAAAGTGATTTAATTTTTAACTCCAGGAGACAAATTTTTAAATCAAAAATATGAATTTTCAACAAAATAGTTCAATTTCCTGCCAAATTTTGAAATTTTTAAGTAAGAAAGACAAATTTTCAACAAGAAAATTAATTGTCAACCAAATAGTTGAGTTTTCTACAAAATTGTTAAACTTTCAAATCAAAAACACAAATGTTCTGCAAAATAGTTTAATTTTCAACCAAAAAATTTGAATTTTCAACAAGAAAGTTAATTTTCAACCAAATAGTGGAATTTTCTACAAAATTGTTAAATTTTCAAGCCAAAAAGATGAATGTTCTTCAAAGCAGTTTAATTTTTAACTAAAAAATCTGAATTTTCAACATGAAAGTTAATTTTCAACTAGAAACAACGAATTTTCAACCAAATAGTTCTTTTTTTGTCCATAAAAATGAATATTCAACCAAGAAAATTTTGTTAGAAAAGAAAGAATAGAAATTTCAAACAAATTGTTGAATTCGATGTTGAATTTTTATTCAAAAAAGAATAAATTTCTACAAAACAGCCAAAGTTTTAACTGAATATTTGAATTTTTGACTAAATAGTTGAATTTTCTACTAAAGTGATTTAATTTTTAACCCCAGGAGACAAATTTTTAAATCAAAAATATGAATTTTCAACAAAATAGTTCAATTTCCTGCCAAATTTTGAAATTTTTAAGTAAGAAAGACAAATTATCAACAAGAAAATTAATTGTCAACCAAATAGTTCAGTTTTCTACAAAATTGTTAAACTTTCAAATCAAAAACACAAATGTTCTGCAAAATAGTTTAATTTTCAACCAAAAAATTTGAATTTTCAACAAGAAAGTTAATTTTCAGCTAGAAACAACGACTTTTCAACCTAATAGTTCAATTTTTACCCATAAAAATAAATCTTCAACCAAGAAAGACTTTTCAGTCAAGAAGGAAAAGAAATTTTAACTAAATTGTAAATTTTCAAGCCGAAAAGTCTAATTCTCTACAAAACAACGGAAGTTTTAACAGAATATTTAAATTTTCAACCAAATAGTTGAATTTCTCACCAAACTGTTAAATGTTCAAGCGAGAAAGACAAATTTTCTACAAAACAGTTCAATTTTTAACTAAAAATAAGAAATTTTTAACAACAAAATTCACATCTAACCAAATAGTGCAATTTTCTACCAAAGTAGTTTAATTTTTAATGTAAAAAGACCAATTTTTTAACCAGAAATATGAGTTTCCAACAAAGAAGTTAATTTTCCATAAAATAATTTAATTTTCTACTAAATTTTTTAATTTGCAACAAACAAAAAAGATGTATTCTCCATGACAAATTTAGTACTTAATATTTCAAACAAAAAAGTTTCTATTTTTAAATAAAAAACAACCGAATTCAATGAAAACAGATTTATTTTTAACCAAAAAGTCGAATTTTTGATCAAAAGGATGAATTCTTAACAAAAAATGTAATAGTTGATATTTCAACCAAAAAAGATTTGTTATTTTTAATTAAAAACATTTGCGTTCTTAAAAAGGAAGATGAACTCTTACTAAACAGTTAAAGATTTTCCAGAAAGTCGAATTTTCTACGAAACAGTTGAATTTTCAACTAAAGATTTATTTTCAATCAAATAACTGCAATTTCTACCTAAATAGTTGAATTTTTAACTCAATAAGACGAATTTTTAACGAAACAGTTGAATTTTCAACCAAATAGGATGACATTTGAACAAAATTGTTGAATTTTCTACAAAATAATTGAATTTTCAGGCAAATAATGAAATTCCTAACTGAAAAAGATAAATTCTCAACAAAAAATATAATCGTAGACTTTTCAACCAAAAATAGTTCGATTTTCTTATTCGGTTGTATTAATTCAGTTCGCATTTATGTGGAAAACGATAAAAAGGGGAAAAGAAGGCGACTGTGAAGCCTGCGATAAATAAATATAGGAATTTTTATTCATTTTTTTATATTTTCAAGGTATGTAATAAAATACGTAAAACGGCCTATTGGAGAATAGTTAGTTATTTGTGGTTGTAGAAGCAACATTTTGGAAATTTAAAATAATATGCAAATTTTGGATTTAATTGTTATATACATTGCTTTTACATGTAGCAAATTGTCTATTTGGAAACAAAATTTAATTTCCATATTTTTGTTGCTTTCGAGAATAATAATGTGTTTTAATTTTTTTTTACACTTTAATCTTTTTGTAGCTGACATTAAAAAATCTCTTGAATATCTGAAAGCTTTCAACTATCCAAAATACATTAGAAAAAATTCAAGGCAGTAGTTGTGCCAAAAATCAGATCTCGGACAAAAACGAATTTTCGAAAAATGATCGAATTTTAATAATTGACGGCTCATTTGTTCCGGGAAAACATTCTCTAAAACTCCACTGTTGACAAATTTGAAAAAATCTTTTATGGCTGAAAACGGAAAAACAATTTTTTTTAAGAAGACATTTTTTAAATAAATAACTATATTTGAAATTTGTTGACTTATTTCCAAGATTGAAAACAGTATACTTATACGGAATGTTTTGCCTGAAAAAAGAAGCCATGACTTTTTAAAATTCAATCATTTTTTTGAGATTGGTAAAAGCGACGTAAGAAAAAATTCAATTACGACAGCTGTTGACAAAATAATTATTTTTCGTAAACTTTACATTTTTTTCATAAAAACTAATGTTTTCCCTTACATGAGACATAACTGCGATGATAACATTACAATTCTCAAAATCATAGATAACTTTTTTTCCCAGGGACCTGATTCTTAGCACAACTATCTTAACCATCTAAAGAAATAAAAACAGAAAAATTAGGTTTTTTAAATAATCATGTTTGTGTTTTTCAATTTTTTATTTATTTCTAGTTTACTTTGAAAGATACGGTAAATAACTCAGGTTTCTGTACTAAAAAGAATAAACTAAAAAAAAGTTGACGAAATCAAAGCTTGCCAAACAAATTTGTAACAAAAAATGACTAGAAAACTTGTTGAGAAAAACGCGCTACTGTTAGAGGGCGCTTTCGTTCAATACTCGCGAGATAACCATACGTTATCAAAAGTTTTTACTAATAAATTAAGTCTCCTTTTAGTCCCCTTTTTTCGGGAAAATTCCCTTTTTAAGGTGCCCGTCCGCCCGTCGTACTTTTTTACCGGAAAGGGAAGTAAGGGGAGGGAAAGTAGTCGAAGTGAGGGGAGGAGCAGTGATAAAACGTGAGGGGATAGGAAGCAGAGGGAGTAGGGGAGAGGGAGCAGGGGAAGGAAAGTGATGAGTGGTGAAGTAAGGAATTGTGTGGGGGAGGAAAAGTAAGGTTATGGAAGGTAGGAGATGGAGAATTAGGGCAGGAAGGGAAAGTGAAAAGGGAAGTAATAAATGGGATGGTAGGGGAAGTAGGCGAAAGTAGGGAGAGTAGGGGTGGGGACGAGAAAGGAAATAGGGGTAATAGGGAAGTGAGGGTGAGTAGGGGAATGGATCAGAGTGGGGAGGAGAAGTGGAAAAATTAAGCGTATGGGTAGCATGAGAAGTTATGGGAGTGTGGGGAGGGGAAATGAGAGGATGTATGTGAAGTAAGAAGAGGGGAGGTGAGAGGAAGGAGAAGAAGTTAGGGGATTAAGGGGATTAAGGGAAGGAGTAGTAGGGGAAGTGAGGAGTGGGGAGTGGGGAGGTACATGAGGAAGAAGTAGGGAAAGTGAAGGGGGAAGTAAGAGGAGGGATAGTAGGAGAAGTAGGAGAAACGAGGGAAGGGGATGTTAGAGGAAGGGGAATAGGTGAAAGGAAGGACAGTAGAAGTTATAGATGTGGGAGATTTGAACGACGTAATTAACGTCTAAATGGACTACAAACCCTTCTTTGTAGGCGTGTGGTGACTACTTGGGCTAATTTTTTACTTAAAATTGAACTGCTGAAACGTTGTTTTCCCTGGAAACAGTAAAAATATGAGTGGTGGCGTATTTGAGGGTGGGAGGATGGAAAGAAAGGGTTAACCAAGAGTAAAGACGCTAACGAAGATTCAGGATCCTCGTTTATTCTGGGATATAAGCGTTATAGGGAAAGATTTACACACGCAGGTGCGTGACGCGAATATCGTCGTAACGAACGAACGAACGAAGGAAGGAAGGACATTCAGGAAGAGAAGAGAATTGCATCGCGTTGCGAGGAGTCGTCGTTAATTATCGACTGTCGGGTCTCGATTCTTCCTGTTCTTCTGGTGAGCCTCGGCACGACACGACCATTGAAGCTGAAAGGAGTAACGACAGGGCGGGAACAATGGACAATGGGAAAGTGCCCGGGAACTCGGGAAGCGTGATGGCGAGGAAAAGAAGGTCGGATTTTAGCGCTCGTTCAACGAATTGCTGTTAAACGTTAAACGAAGCAATTATTTGTGCTGGGAACAGAATCTAGCCCAGCCACCTAATATTCAGTTCAGACATTGTTTCCCTATTTTCAGATCTTAATCTCCTCTTTTGCTAGCTGCCTTCTTTTGTTTCGCATAGGCCCGATGGAAATATAAAAATCACATACTAACAAGAAGATAATCAGAGTTGAGATTGAAAAAAAACTTATCCTTTGCCTCTCTTTCACTACTCCTTTCTATCCTATCCTGTCCTGTCTTTTTCAATCATATGCTATCGTCTTCTCCCCACCCCACACCTCTTATCACATCCCGTCCCCTATTTCACCTTCCATCACTCCTCCATACCCTCCTGTACTATACTTCACCTCTCCTTCCTTATCAAACCACCCCTCCCCACCATAATTGCTTCCCCACTTATCTTCCCACTTCACCTCTTTCACTTCCCCTCCATAATTCCCCCCTCTATTTACCCTACCATGACTTCCTCAGACCCTTCTCTCCTCTAATTCACATTTCTTCACTTCCCTAACGACCCCAACCCTACTTTTTCTACTCCCCTCACCCAGCACCACTGTTTCCCCACCTTTCATCCCACTTACCCTCTTTCACTCTTCCGTGTCAATTTCACCCTTTCGTCCCCTCCTTCCATCGGTTCCCCTCCCCTATAACCCCTTTCATCACTCACCCATATCCTCCTCACCCCTACTAAACCTCTCCTCACATACCCCTTTTGTCTTTTCCTTTTCTCCTTAGCAAGCTCCACCTCCCCACAATAATTGCTTATCCACCTATCTTTCCACTTCTCCTCTCTTGACTTACCTAACCACCCCTCCCTTACTTCTTCTACTCCAATTCCACTACTCCCCCTGCTTACAATCATTGATTCCCTACCTATCTTCCCACTTCCCCTCTTTCACTTCCGCTCGTCAAATTCCCTCACCCTTCACCCCTTCTCTTTCCTCTACCATCACTTCCATATACCCTCCCCTTCTCTACTTCACAAATCTTCACTTCCCTGATCACACCTCTCATATTTCCTCTACTCCACGTCCCCAACGCCATTTCTTTTCTACCTATCGTCCCACTCCTCCTCTTTCGCTCCCCCTCATCAACTTCCTTCTACCATTCTCCTTCTCCCATCACTTCCCCATATCCTCCCTTCCTCTACTTCAGCTCTCATCCCTTCCCCATTCACCCATTTCCTACTTCTCCTACCTCTTTTACTCCCTCTTCCATCACTCATCCTTCCCCATATCTCTTACCTTTTTTTCCCATTCCCTACCATTCGGTACTTCACTTTTCCTCACTTTACTATGCGCCCCTGCCCTAGCCCCCCTACTTCTTCTACTACACTTCCCCTACTCTGCTTCACAATCATCATTGTTTCTCCACCTATCTCCCCACTTCCCCTTTATCCCCTAATTCCCCCTGCCACTCCTCTCATCACTTCCCCTCCTGGAAAAAATGTACAACAGACGGACGAACGAACAAACGGATAACCGAACGAAAATATAAGGAGTGTAAATGTTTCTGTCCGAGGCTATGAAACCTTAAAAACGATATTTTTCAACAACAAAATTTTTTGTTGAAATTAGGCAACACGTATTTTCCCGATTTGAGAACAAAAAATTTTACACAGACTTACAAGTGAAAATGACCAGAATGGCGATAACTTGGTTGAATACATAAAAAGTCGATTGTGACAAAAAAATCTGTTTTTTTTTTTAATTTGGCCTTTTGTCGGGAAGACATTCTGTGAGTTTTATGTGGGCTAAACCATTTTCGTGACAGGAGAATCTTTTTCCATAAAACCGAATTTTCGCATTTTTCTCGGGAAATGTAGAAGTGGTCCGCTGAATTTTTGCTTGAAAACTCATCTTTTTGGTAAAAAGATTAAGTATTTTGTTAAAAATTAAACCATTTGGTTAAAAATTCATGTATGTTGTTGAAAATTAGTTTTCTTCAGAAGAAAATTAATCTTCTTGGTTGACATTTCTACTACTTAATTGAACTTCTTTGTTAACAATTCATTTTTTGGTTAGAAATTAATCATTTTAGTTGAAAATTCATCTCTTTGGTTGAATATGTAACTATTGTTGAAAATTAGTTTTTTTTGCCTAAAAAATTATTTATTTGTATTAAAATTTAAATTATTCTATTTTTATTAAAAAAGTATTTTATTAAATTGAAAATTCGACTATTTGGTTGAAAATTCATGTATTTTGCTGAAAATTCGTATTTTTCAGCAAAAAATTAATCTTCTTGGTTATAAATTCATGTTTTTAGTTGAAAATTTAACTATTTGGTTTGAAATTAATATAATTCGTTGAAAATTAAACAGTTTTGATAAAAAGTAAGTATATTAAATGTATAAAGTTTTGTTGAAAATTCATCTCTTTGTAGAAAATTGAACAATTTTGTTAAACAGACATTTTTTGGTTGAAGATTTCTCACTTAAGTTTAAATTTATTTTTTTTGTTGGAATTTTAACTTTTGTTTTGTTTAAATACTTGTTTTTTGGCTGAAAAGTTATTTTTTGACTGAAAATTCAACTGTTCCATTTGTAGTTTTATAATTTTAGATGAAAATTCATCTCTTTAATTATAAATATAACTATTTCATTTTTTGTAGAAAATTAATTAATCTTTTTTAGTTGAAAATTCAACTGTTTGGTTGAAAATTCGTCTCTTTTGGTAGAAACTTAATCTGCTTGGTCAAAAATTCAACTATTTTGTTGAATTATTTTTTGTTGTTTTAAAAACTTAATTTTTAAATGGAAAATATAATTATTCTATTTTTGGATGAATATTTATCTTCATTAGTTGAACATTTAACTACTTGGTAGAAAATATACCTTTTTCAGTTGAAAATTCAACAACTTGGTTGAAAATTTGTTTTCGGCATAAAATTAATCTTCTTCGTTGAAAATTCAACTACTTGGTGAAAATTAAACTTCTTCTTAGGAAATTCAACAATTTTACTAAACAGCTATTTGTGCAACTGTTTTGGTGAAAAATTAATTTCTTCAGTTGAAAATTTAACAATATTGTTGAAAAATCTTTTTTTTTTGTTGACAATTTTTTTTCAACTGAAAATTTAATTACTTAGTTGAAGGTTAAACTTCTTCGTTAAAAATTTAGATTTCTGGTTTAAGATTCTTAATTTTGATTGATAATTCATGCATTTGATTGAGATTTCGATTTTTGGTAGATAATTAAGATCCTTGCTTGGAAGTTCATTTTTTTTGAAAACTTAACTGTTTTGTTGAAAACTGAACTATTTAGTTAAATACTTATGTATTTTGCGAAAAATTGTTTTCCTTTGGTTGAAAATTAACCTTTCGCTTGAATATAATGTGACTATTCCATTTTTGGTTGAATTTTTTTTTCAAGTTGAAAATTCAACTATCAGGTTAAAAGTTCATCTATTTTGTTGAAAATTCGTCATTTCGACAGAAAATTAATCTTCTTGGTTATAAATTAATTTTTTCAGTTGCCATTTCAACTATTTGGATAAAAAAGAATCTGATTAGTTTAAAATTAAAGTTTTGTTTAAAAAAATATATTTTTGTTAAAAAGTAAAATGTTTTGTTGAAAATACATCTTTTTGGCTGAGGATTTAACTTTCTTCTGTTATAGTTATAAATTCAACTTTATGGTTGAAAATTCATATATTTGGTTGAAAATACGTCTTTTTTGGTAGAGAATAAATCTTCTTGGTTGCAAATTGAACTATTTGGTTAAAAGTTCATCTATTTTGTTGAAAATACAGAGAACATATTTCGCTTTTAAACTCGGTTAAAGAAACATCTTAAACGGAGGTTTATTTAAAATTTTATTTTGAAGGTACATGTGCCTTCTTTCCCTTATCTTCTCTACTTTTTTTAATTGAAAAAAATTGACTTTATTGGATTCAACTCTACAAATTTATTATTCCGATTCTCTTGTATTTCTTGAACCTTCGATCACTTTCACACGTTTTCCTGTAACTTCAGTGAAAATAGTTGTTGAACTTCCTTCTTTTAAGGAAGCTATCACATCCTGAAAGTTGCAAAACAATACTGAAATGTGGAATACGAATAACGTAGTAAAATCAGGAAGAAAGCTATTGCTACTTCTCTTCAGCGATATTTTCCTAATATCGTGGGCGTTGTTATTGCTCAATTTTCTAACACTTACGCTTTTTCCATTGAACATTAAACTACGGTGAACGGGTCGGAACCAATTGGAACAACCGTGGAACGGATTTATCTGAATTGAAACGCGCGCTATGGTTCTTCACGGGAATTTTCGGATCAGTGTCAATGCACCTATTGAGTCCAAGGAGCGGAATATAGTTTTTAGGTAGTTACTGGTCAGTTTCCTGGCTTGGGGCCAGTTTGCTTATTAAGATCCAAGCATTACGTTCACAGCGTATACAATTATACATAAATTGGCTAAATTCTATGCGTGGGAGAAACTACTCCTAAAAATGAGGTTATATCCTGCCTAAACTAAAGTCATGCGAATTTTCAACCAAAAAACGGTTACTTTTTAACAAAATTCTACGATTTTCAAAAAAAAGATACAAACTTTCATTGAAATAGTTCAATTTTCAAACAAACACATGAATTACCAACCACTAACATTAATTTTCGACTGAAAAATTCGATTTTTCAACAAACTACATGAATTTTTATCGAAAATTTTAATTTTTAACAAAAAACATGAATTATCAATCAATAAGATTCATTTTCTACTAAAAAAGAGGATCTTTCAATAAAATACATGAACTTTCAACGAAATAGTTGAATTATTGAGTGAATAGGATAAATTTCCAACCAAACAGTACAATTCTCAACTAAAAAAGATCAATTTTCCACAAAAAATCAAATAGTTCAATTTTCAGTTTAAAAATTAGTTTCCAGTTGAAAAAGAACGAACTTTCAACAAAATATTTAAATTTTTAGCCGAAGAGATAAGTTATTGACCAAGAAGATTTATTTTCTACTGAAACAAATTTTTTTCAACAAAATACATCAATTTTCAACGAAGCAGTTGAATTCTCGAATAATAAAAATAAATTTTCAACCATACTGTTGAATTTTCAATTAAAAAGGACAAATATTTTAACAAAAATTGAATAGTTAAATTTTCAGTTCGAAAATTAATTTTCAACAAAAAAAACGATTTTTCAATAAAATGTTTAAAGTTTAAATCACACAGTGAATTTTTAACTAAAATGAATCTTCAACTGAAATAGGGTAATTTTCATTTCAAAAATAAATGTTTAACTAAAATACAGTGATTTTTCAAAAAAAAAAGTTCAATTTTTGACCAGAGAGATGAATTTTCAACAAAAAATGTAATAAATAATACTTCAAACTAAAAAAATTTGTACTTTAAATTAAAAGCAGTTGAACACTAAAAAATACGAATTTTCAACAAAATAACAGTGGAATTTTAAACTATAGAGAAAACATTTTCCGCCAAAAATTGAAACTGTTACATTTTTTGTTAAAAATTCTACTGTTTCCTGAAAAATTCGTCTTTCTGGGTTGAAAATAAAATTCTACCATTTGGTTAAAAATTCATCTTTATATGCTGAAAATTAAACTATTTGGTTAAAAGTTAAACTATTTTTTTGAAAATTCAACTATTTGGTTGTAAGTAAGAACAACCGTTTAGTTAAAAATTAATTTTTGTTGAAGAAGAAAATTCAACTATTTGATTGAAAATTCATCTTTCTTGGTTGAAAATTAATTTTTTTGTCAATAATTTTTTCGGGTTCACGAGTCAATTGTTTTCTAAAACGTTTGACTTTTTAGTACGAAAATTGAACTATTTCGTTCAAAATTCATTTCTGTAGGCTGAAAATTCAACTATTTTAGTAGAAAATTAACTTTTTGTTGAGCTGTTATTTTGCTGTTAGGAATTCAACCATTTTTTTTAATTTAAAAATTCATCTGTTTTAGTAGAATTTGCATCTTTTTTGGATAAAAATGTAACAGTTTGGTTGAAAGTGAATATTCTTGGGTTGAGGATTCAACTATTTTTGTGAGAATTCGCATTTCTTATTTATTTATTTCTCTTATTTAAAATGTAAATCTTTTTTGGATGAAATATCTAATATTAGATTATTCGTTGAAAATTCATCTTTTTTGTTTCAAAATTAAAGTTCTTGATTGCAGAACACTTGATCAAAAAATCATTTTTTTTAAGATTCATCGCTTTAGTTGAAAATTCATCTCTTTGGTTGAAAAATCATTGATTTTTTTTATTGAAAATGAACTTTTTTGTTAAAAATTCATATTTTCCGGTTTGAAAATTTCACTATTTTACAGAAAATTCGTCTTTTGGCTCAAAAGTTCAATAATTTTGATGAAATTTTTCTTTTCTTGACTGAAAAACCTTCATTTGTTCAAAATTCGTCTTTCTGGATAGAAAATTAATTAATTTAGTTGAAAATTCATCTCTATGGTTGAAAATTGGACTATTTTGGTGAAACTTAGTTTTTTTTTGTTGAAAATTCAACTATTTCTTTGAAAATTCATGTATTTCGTTGAAAAATTGACTTTATGGCTTTAAAATTGATCTCTTTTAATATAAATTTCCTCTTTTTCTGTTACAATATCAACTATTACATCTATTTTAGAATTCATCTTTGTAGGTTGAAAATGTAACTATTTTGTTAGAAATTATACTATTTTGTTGAGAATTCATCTCTTTGATTAAAATTCAACTTTTATCTAAAAAAATTAGTCGTTTTTGGGATGAAAATTCGAACATTTGATTGAAAATTCAGATTAGAATGTCGAAAATTCATGCCTTTGAAGTCAAAGTTCAACTATTTCGTTAAAAGTGCAACTTTATGATTAAAAATCATTTTTTTTTTTTTGTAAATTCAAGTATTTGGTTGAAAATTCATCTTTCTTGATTGAAAATTAATTTTTTTGTTGAAAATGGTTGAGTATAGTCTTAGTCTTCTAAAACGTTTGGCTATTTAGCATATAAACTCAAATATTTTCTTGAAAATTCAACTATTTGATTAAAATTTCAACTATTTTGTTGGAAATTCATCTATTTTTCTTTAAAGCTCAATTTTTACTTGTAAATCCAACTGTTTAGTTGGAACTAATTTTTTGTTAAAAATTGAACTTTTAGAGTTTTTAAAATTCAAATTTTTTAGCTTAAAAATTCTACTGTTCGGTTGAAAATGCAACTGTTTTTATTTGAAGTTTAATATCTTTCTGGTTTGAAAATTCATTTTTTTAGGTAAGAAATTCAAATAGTTGATTACAAATTCAACTATTTTGTTGAAAATTTCATTTTGTTTTTAGAAATTAAAGCATTTTGTTAAAAAGTAATTTTTTTAGTGAAAATTCTGTTTTGTTAAAAATTCGTCATTTGGACAGAAGATTCTTCCTTTTGGATTGAAAATTCATCTTTAAAAAAAACATTCTCGAGTTTTTCCACTTTGTTTGTATTTATAATTATATGGTGCTCATTTCACGAGCACTTTGCTTCCCGTTAGCAAATGTATTTGCTTCCTCATAGAGGAAGCATTAGTTATTTTTTTGAATAATAGACCAACCAAAGTCTTCATTTTGATCAATTTAAAAATAGAAATTTACAAAAAATACAAAATTACAAAATAATACAAAAAATTTTTTTAACACAAAGACAAATCAGACAAATCAAATTTTGTATTCGAAATGTTAATTTTTTGAGCTGGAAAAGGTATGGAAAAAGTTGTGTCGCACCATATCCCTTTCCCAGCGTCATGTTTTCTTTAAAAAAATTGTCAGAATTATTCTATTTGAAAATTTTTTGATCAAAAAGACTTTTCTATTCATGCATCAACTTTCAATTATGTCGATGAAAAAAGTTTTTCCGTTTGAAACAGATGTTTCAAATATTATAAATTAGCATACCATTAAGCCATTTCCCTTTCGGGGTAGGCGTGACACTACCCGATTCGGGTAGTGTTTCTAGGTTGATAACTTGTAGTAAATAACTACAAGTGTGGGCCCACCACACCCACGATGTGCCAACAGCACTCAGTTTTCTCGAATGGTCACCCATCCAAGTGCTAACCGCGCCCAACGCTGCTTAACTTCAGTGATCTGACGAGAACTGGTTTTTTCAGCGTGGTATGGCTGTTGGCATAATTTTCTTAATATTCAATAAAGTGTAATAATACTATAGATCAATCGATTTGCCTCAAATCAAGGAATCTTTTACATTCTTGTATCAACTTTGAACAATGTTGAGGAAAAAAATAAAAGACCGATTTTTCAAATATTATGCATTACCATAGCTCCCTTACTGTTCAATAAAATCTTTCAATATTATAAGTCAATTGATTCGTCTCGAATCAACACATCTTTTCTATTCTCGCATCAACTTTAA